>VXAV01003006.1:114258-142472 GCA_013399715.1 Alectura lathami
CTACTTGGCTATAAATACTGCCATTTTTACCTGACAAATGATGTATGACACTGTATCTCCTGCCTTCACCTTTCGGCCTCCTTGAGAGTTTATCCACATGGCAACATGCACATGTGGTAAGCTTTTTTTGTCAGGATAATCCTGGGGCTCTTTTGTCAGTGCCTAAGAGAGAGATCAAAGAAGGAAACAGAAACATAAGAAAAGTATTTTACTCCAGTGATGGACAACTCAGAACTTCTAGAGACAAGATTATGCAGTACCCATCTTCATCCATCTACTATTCACTAGCACATCTGCCACAAGCACACAAAAAAAGATGTGAAAACTGTAATATCGGTACTTTCCAGACACTAAGGAAAGTTTAGGTATAGTCCTCCATACTGTTAAAACGTAATTAATGAAATGAGAGGATGCTCTTATTACTGTCCAACAAAGCATTACAGTGAAAGTGGAATAGTCCGAATGCAATTGTTTTAGAAATAAACCTGATTGATGGTGAAAACATTGCACAAAACAGAAAAATGTCAGGTCTCAATCATATTTAAAATCTACAGAGCTCAAATGGATGGAAATGAAAAGATGTACGCCAAAGTTGTTCATGAAAGCTACCTATCCACTCCTGCTATTTCATAGCTTCATAAAGATTAGAAAGACTTCCATCAGGAATAGTCACGCTTTTCTGAGACACAGAAGAACTGAGACTTCATTTACCTTGTTTATTTCAAACTGATTCACTGGGATCTGGCCATTGGTCACGTTTTCTCCAATTTCTATAAGCCGCCTTTGAATATTTTCCACAATTATATCTCGGGGCTGATCAGAAAGAATCTGACCAATTACATAGCTGCAAAAACAGATCAGAAATGAAGCAAAGCTTAAAACACACAAAACAAAGCCACTGCAGTAAACGTGCTCCTCCCTTCCCGTGGGTTACCTCTGTAAGTAAAACAGCCTGAGGATGAAGTCTGATCCAAAATGTTTAGAAATTTGCCAGGATATTTCCTGCCGTGTTTTATTTCATTTGTTCACTTATTTTACTAAGAGGAAATTATTGTAAACAGTTCTAATGTTAACCAGTGGTTTGAAATTGTTGAGTGCAACTAGTTTCTATTTTCTGTTCCCATTTAAATAAAATGTTATTTAATGGCATTTGTTATTCTATAGCAGGTATCTACAATGGGTGGAGGCTAGGGAGAAGAGAAAAGAGAACATATAAAGTAAGCAAAGTCTTGCCTATTTCTGTAAAATGTGGTTGGAAGATCTGCCAGCTGCAGAAGAGTTAGTCACTAAAGAACACTCTCAAACATTTGTATAGCTTTAATTACTAATACATTCCTAACTTGGAAAAATTTGCTTCTATTATGATGCATCTTTTCTTAGAAAATGCAAGTCTTAAGAACAGTAAGCAAGTGTGGTGTATTTTTACAAATGTAAAAAAGTATTCATTTTTGGATACATTTGGACCACAATTTGTTTAAGCTTCAAGAGGCAGAATGCAATGTAAGTTGAGTCAGCCCCCCATGACCACCTATCCACCCACTGCAGTTTTTTTCCCCCTACATTGTTAAAAGTATCATCTCCATTGAAGTTAAGCACAAATATGTCTTGTGCAATAATTCCTAAATCTTCAATCCCCCATCCATCATAATCAAGTATCAGAAGAGTCTCATTTGAAAAATACAAGAGAATGTCTGTGGGGGAGGGATCTCCTCTCTTGCACTCTCCAGACTGCACATTGCACTTTCAGCTTTAGAGGATGCTGACAGAGCTGGCCACTAGCTTCTTTAACCATCTTTCAAAAAAATCTGAACCTGTGATTCCCAACACTGATAGCACCTACCATTTTCACCAGATTCCAGCTGCGGTTATTAAACTACGTATAGAAAACTGTTGACAACACAAATGCAGTTTCCACAGAAGATATAAAAACTGATAGTGGAACTAGAGACACTTGGACTTGCCCAGGCATAATCTGATACCAGTGCCAAACTGTAATGTTTAACACACCCTAACACCGATGTTAGCTCTCAGTCCACAGGGTTCAGGAAACAGCCGTGTGATACCATGTGTTCATGATGCACGTGCTGCTTGAAACAGCAGAAAGGACAACGTCACAAGCAAACTCACTTTCCAGTTTCTTTTGCAAGATCACACCAGTCTCTTCGGACAATGTCCAGCCCTTTCAGTTCCTGTTTAGTTACGTATTTCCCATCCCCTGTTGGTTCCACAGTAAGAGCAGCGTATTTCTTCTTCTTTAACAGTAGCAGGGACTTGAAGACTCCATCAATATCAATCTCCAGCAATTTATACAACTTGTTCACTTCACTTTTGATCTGTGAATGCAACAACATTAAAACCAAATGCAACACCTTAACAACCGTGGGCAAATTTAACATTCATGAGGAAGCGTATCACTTGTAAGCTTAAAACAAGTAACATTACAAACTGTTTGCTCACATATGCATTCTAAAGGCTCGGTAGAACCATTAATTGTGAAACGAAGCACACAGTAGTAGCAACTATTGAAGTCAAGGTTCACCTGTTAGCTTCCTAAGGACGTGTTTCCGAGTAGGAACAGATAAAAGATGGTCACTTAGAATACAGAAACTGACTTTTTGAGTGCCAAAAGGCACTCTGTTTCTTCCAGGGAAAAGTGGGAAAATTATGACTGCAGCACAGAGCTGTGTATGTTTGGAAAAAACATGCACATGTGTATTTATTCATACTCTTCCCCACAATGTGCCAACACATTTTTTAGCCTGATTTTCCTGAGAGGAAAAAAGTGTCTTTTTTTGTTTGTTTGTTTTTACACTTTCTACTTCCACAATTACAGTGCCAGGTTTCAGTGTGTGCTTATTTATAGACAAACTTATTCACGGTTAAAATCACGCACATCACATGAAAATGTTGAAACAGGTGATACTCTTTTAAAACATGTGATACGAAATAAAGAAATAAATGGGATAAAAAAGTCTAAGATTTGACTCTAATAAAAATGATTATGCAAGTGACAAGTTAAAAACCCACCCATTCTCTCAGCAAACACAAAGCAAACTACTTCACCTATTATGACAATAATGTCAGAGTTTTTAATAATAATAATTATTTAACTGTTTCTCTGTAACATTTAGCCAACAAACGGAAGACAAAAACATGCAGATGAAGTAATATTAAAATTTCTTATACACTAGAATATAAATATGCCAGAAATTATTTATGGCCTCATACGTAATAAACTCAAACAAACAAACAAAAAACCCCTGATATTTCTTTCTTCCATGCCATCACTCCTCCTTCTACACAGTTAGGAACTCAAGATATTACTCCTTTTTTCCATGCTCCAAAGATGCATCTACTTCTCCAAGTAGCAGGTCAGCAAGAAGCTACAAGTTTTCTAAAAAAAAGCCAGCATCAATCTGGCCTTAAATTTACACAACTTTGGTATAATACTATATTTTAAAACAAAACCAAACCCTTTGTCTCCCACCCCCTTTTTTTTTTCCATAAACTTTGAGACCATCCATAGCGCTCATTTTATTTTCATCGCAATTTCTGTCTTTCAAAAACAACTTATCTCACCTCTTCTCTTTAAAATGTTCTGAAAATGCTTAGTCACAAAACTGCCACATAATCAGCTGCCAACTGTTTATCAAACAGATCTTTTCCTTATCAGCTACACCCTGGAAATTAATATTTGAATTTACCACTGGAAACTGATGACACATAGAGTGTAATACATACTACATAACTAAAAAAACCCAACAACTGAATTGACCGACATCTTTTATGTCAAAACAAAAATCCTTAAAATCAAAATTGGTTTTGCATTATAATTATACAGTTCCTCCAAATTAGTTCCGTTTTGGCTTACCAAGTATTCAGATAGTCCCCTGATAATTTAGGATTGGTAAGAATGCTGATTATACAATGAAATCTTTCATTTTAATTTTAACACTACAAAAATGCACAAGAGCAGTTTCACCTAAAAATAAGGCACTCTGAGCTTTTACTGCCATGTAGCTTCAACCATGGTCAAGTTCTTCTTTCTCCTGTCCTAAATTCTGTTTCTGCCACGGAGCTCTCCCTCAATACCCTCTGCTCTATTTCCAGTATTACAACACAGGCATGCAGGAAAGCTTTAAAAAGAATGAAACTCCTTACCTTGTTCCCCAGCTTGAAGACCTCATCCAAATTGGTGCTATTAGTGTTGATCATAATGGAATCTGTGTCTCCATAAATCACTTCAAGGTTCATCTAAATGAAACAAATTGCTTTGAAAACCAAACCCACTCTATATTTTTAAAGTCTCACCTAATTTTCAAGACTCAACAAAATCACTGTCCATATATTATTCCTTAGATACTAAAAAGTAGAAAAATGTATTTTTTTTTTTTACTGAAAAGCCTGCTATTTCATTTAGACACATTTGAATTCAAAGAGATGAATGAAACTTAAACCTCTTCCATGCTAAAAACAAATCACCATTCAGTTGCATGCATAATGTTAAAAGTAGTTAAAGTTTTACTTGTATGAATGTCAGAAAAATTAGCCATTGAACAGCTCTCGTCTTGAGAAACAACAGGAACTCTAATCATCAACGGTTTGGACACAAGAAGTTCCCTTAGACTCAGAAGGACTGTGGGACAAGTTCATACTATTCAGAGAAGACATTTAGCAAGGATGCTTGGAGGATAATGCTACAGCAGGGTATCCCACTTCACCTGGAGTCATCACAATACCATTGCAAAAAAGCCTCTCTGGAGTACAAACACCAAACAAAAGCCTCACCAAACAGCTTTTAGGTACTTTATTTCAAATTAATCCACTAGAAGCATTGGCTAATGGACACAGCAATTAACAATACCACAGTACTGTCCAGATTAGGCTGTTGTTAGTCTTCAACATTTTTTCAAATTATGCATGTGGTTTAATATTTCTGTCTTCCCACTCCCATCTTTTTCCTCCTGCTGTAATCCAGTTACCAGTATTGGTCAGCAGGTCTTTCAGGGAGCAAAGTTTTCCTTTTGGATAAGCATTTAGCTACTGTGATCCATTTTTTTTTTTTTTTTAATCCCCAGGTTGAACTACTGAACAGTTACAGCTGGAGACGAACACAAACACCTGCTGGATTCCCTCTCTCTGACTGACTCTCTGCCCTTGGTATTACCTTTCACTCTGATCCTTGTAACAATTCAAATGCCCTCCTCAGAAAAGACTGTGTTCTAACAACCACCAGACTTTCCATAATCAAGAGTGACTGCCAAAATACTCTGGGATAATGGAGCAAACTCTGGACAAACTGAATCGCATAAAAAGCCTGAGGTGCACATGAAAGACATAGCAAGGAGGAAAGTGAAAAAAAAAAATTGCCACCACCAATAAATGTCACCAATATATGGCCAGATGCATCCAATGACACAGTATTAGCTTGAAAAATGAGAATCTGATGTCTTCAGTGGTGGAGAATCAATGCAGCTGTCAGAACTACAGCATGGCTATGTCCACGTTAAACTCCATAGTCAGAAAAACACCCTGTGACACAGTTTAAAGGATGCCAAAAAACAAACCATAATAAAACACTAGAACACATAATGTAACAGGTCTATGAGTAAACTCTAATTAGCACTGTTGCTAATTTGCTTGAAACAGTTGCACGTAGGCTTCAAGCAGGGACTCGATCCTATCTGTGCTAGGAAAAGAAAAAAGCTATAATCCATTAGGAAGGATTACATTTGTAAACTAGGCATCCTAAGACGTGATTTCAGGTCTGTTTGGGTTACAGTTCTCCTAGAATAAAAAATTTCACCAGGTGTGCTCTTTAAGGGGTGTTGTTTAATGAAAATGCTCAGCATTACCTTTTGCACCATCTCCTTGGTATGCATCAAAATCTGAAATGAAAAAAATAATCAAAGATTAGCGTATGATATAATTACAAGCTAACGCATGCAAACATATCCATTAGGTTGCTAATTCCGAATGCTCTCACCTTTCAAAACAAAGCAAACCACCTCTCCCCTGGCAACACACAGTCACCTTGATACTCCTATTACATGACTAAATTCTCATCTGACCTTGTATTAATGCTATTATTAACTCCCCTAAAACAAGATTAAAACAAATCTCAAAATTGCATGTGTGCGCACACACATTCTATAATATATGAAGAAAAAAAGAACATTGAATCAAATGCTCAAATAAAATCTCATCAGGAAGAGCCAGAATTAATGTTCTTCCAGTAATTTAGGTCAGTCATCTTCTGCATATGCATCATCTTATCTCTTGACATCATTGAGATTTTTCTCCAAAAAATGTCCTAACTTACTTGGTACTGCCTGGATGGTGCCCACTTGCCCAGAACCTACTCAAAAGGTTGATTACTCTTCCAGTGGTCTCAGAATGGATCATCAAAAAGCAAACTCCTTGGGGAAACCAGAAGTGGGACAAGGAGCTGGGATGCAGATGTTGAATCAATGTGCAAATCTGTGTGCAACCAGGTTTGCTCCTCAGCCAAGACAGCATCCCGAGTCCCCCAAATCCTCTGAACAGAAATTGTCTGAACTATAAACAGCTATAGAGACCTCATGCGAGTAGGCTGCTGTCTCCATCTCTGATACTGGTCAGCATAGTGGAGAGGGGTGGAAGAGTTTATCCTCTGAAGAGAAGACATTGCTGTCGAGCAGAAATGGCCAAGTAACACTTGCACCATGAAGAGAAACACGTAGCTGCAGCAGCAAGGGCTTGGTGAAGTCTACACAACTACCTGTAAGCGCCTGATGTGTTCTGTGCTTTGTTCTGTTGCAGGTTAACTTTTACAGCTATCCAGGCTGCCTTGTTTAAACATGGTCCAGGTTTGTTTACTCTGTACCCTAGCTGCATCAGCAGAGTTAACCCCTCCTGCTTAACCAATTACAGCCAAGTCAGCTTTGTGAACTGGATGCAAAAGCTGCACTTTCACCACCATTCTTCACCTATGTTCCCTTCAACTGCACTCTTGGTTTTCCCACTTCCAAACCTCAGCTCCTTGCCTCATATGCTCAAGGCTCACCTCTACAAAATCCCAGTCCCAGTCCCTCATTACCACGCCACCCTTCTTCATCTCCTGTCTTGCCAGTGTCCAGACGCTCTGGCACGTGGTTCCAGGCTACACCTGGTCAGTCCCTGGCTCTCTGGTTCCAGCCCTGACCCTCCCCACCCACCATAAACACCGCTGGTTTTTCAGCTAGCCCTGCTAATGGTTGATGTGCTTAGAGAGGATGACTTCAAACCTCTTGTTAGAGGAAAGACAGCGCAGAGGCTGGGAACTAAGACCGTCTTCAAGGAAATAACATAACCTCCATGAGGCCGAGGAACCTAAAACAAATCCAGGAGTCCTGACTATTGCTGCTGCACTGCTGCCAGACAGCAGCTCTGAAATAAAGGCAATGCATCCATCTCTACCTCACGGTACACAAACAGGATGGCAATGCTAGCATTCTTTCAGTATTAGTATCAAGCGTCTTTATTAGTGCTGAGCCTTTAAATGACTACGACAATGAAAACCAGACAGTATGATGTTCCACTGTGCTTTTTCGGTTTGTTTTAAATTACGCACCACAGAAGCTATGCTCGTTCACCCTGGCACTCCTACTTCTGTAATCCTTGGCTTTGTAAATTTCACCTTCTTTTTCAATACTGTTGGAGCTTGTACTAATTTTCTGACCACTTTCTTCCACAAAGAAGAAATTTCTGCACGTAAGGACAGAGTCGCTTGCCCAAAGTACCAAGACATGGATCGAAGCAAACATAATACACCACGCTCTTCAGGGAACTTGAGGAAAGGTTAGGCTTCAAACCACAACACAACCTGACCCACTTGCCTCACAACCTTATCAGGGTTACTCTCCAAGCACGTATGGATGGCTACCTATGAAATCATACTCTCCAGTCAAGTTCGAAACATCCAGTTGGTTTAAAGACCATCCACTGATGCTGCAAATCTGGTACTCAGACAACGTGATGCCTGAACACTGCTCAGTCCCAAATTGCAAAATGCTGAGCTGCCCTCAGTCTTCTGCATAGACAAAGAACAGAGAAGTTAAGAACAGGCACATGGGGAGTCTTAACTGCAGGTTCTCTCTGCGCTGTATGTGCTCAGGTGCATATTATTCCATTTCAACCAGAAGCTTTACAAAGGTATTCCACTCATCTCTCTCCTAAAAAGTGATGCAGATGGCACTGCCCCACCACCTTTACATGGGATTTTGAGGTTTTTTCTGAAGACATGCATCACTGGTACACGACCTCGGATTTCCTATACAGTCACTAACATTCTAGCTTGTTCACTCTTGACTCCCCCCCTCTCACTTATTAGGTAACTCTTACAGGAAAAGGCTATACCTTGCCCTCAGTAGTCCAAAAGAGAAACAGGAGTCACTGAAGCAAAGTTAAGTACATTGGGCAGAGACATGAAGAGCTTACATACAAAGAAAGCAAGGCCTACCATTTTTCCCCTCAATAATTTCTGGCATTTTCTACTTCATTCTCTGAAATAATGCTATCTACAAAAGCAGAAAAATAGCATTTTTTAGAACAGAATTATCCCCCACTGGGAAGGTTTGGCTGCAAAGACCATCTCTCAATTGTCTCTGAGAACAGCAGAGGATGTAGGTAATTACAAGAGGGTCACAGACAAGTTAGCTTCATCAAGTGACTGGCACATGTTAGTGCTACCCATTCTGACAGAAGATCACTTAAGTGCCAACAGCTACAAAACAGAAGGTTAGAAAGGCTTGCTAAAATTCATTAACAAGGCAGTCAGTAGTTATCTGATTTCATAGCAACACCTGCATATTTATCTTCTCATTACCAATTGGATGATGGAATTTTTTTCAAGCACATTTCAAAAATCTGCCAACTTCAAGTATAAAAAAATAAACTTTGTGGTTAATTTTTCCCTTAACAAAGTACAGCTGTTGAGAATAATTGTTCAAGATCTTACCCTGTAATGTCAACTGCAGCAGAACAAAGAGTATTTAATTAGCAAATCTATCCAGTAATTCAACACCTATTATATAAAATGCCTTCGTGATTTTATTCAGGATAATTTGCTAAGAGGGTTATTACTGACATTCAGATGAAATTTAAAATTCCTACGCAAGTCGAGTCATAATAGCAGTAATGATCCCCCCAATCAGGAGATACTGTGTCACACAAGGTTCTTTTGCAATGCAGCAGCCGATTTCCTGACTTCTTAATTCCTGGGCTCAGCTCAGTGAGAGCCCTTCACGCCAATATTTCAGTCAGCAATACATCCTTAATGGGACTCGATTAAAATACCTAGAATAAAAATGACTTTTTTTTTTTTGTTAAGAAGAATGACAGCACTGCTATCATATCAATCACTAGCAGTTTCTCAGAAGCATGCAGCAAAGGAAGGGAGGCTTACAGCGAGGCCGGGAAGACAGAAGAAAGAAGGAAGAGAATAGGAAAATTGTTACTCGTTAGTTTCCTTCTGCAAATAACATTGCGCAGCTCAGGAGAGCTGGATTGTCTCCTATCGCAGGCAATCCAAGTAGGGAGAATTAATTGCCTGGCAACCCATCTGCACAGCCATGCCCCCACCCCCCCAGCAAACATATACTTCTAAAAACCTGTGAACTTCTGGGCACAGCCAACAGCTGTGAAATTCTACTTCAACATTTTACTTGTGAAAGCCAGACGAGCAACGCGCACACGCTCCTGCCTGTGAAGTGAGCCGACAAACTGAAAGACTGTAATTGCAGACAATAAATCAAAGGGCAAAATTCTCTATCCCAATTCGACTCCAACTCACTAATTACATAATTAAATGAGACTGTGATTTAAGAAAAGGAATGACCAAGAAAAACACAAGCATACAAAGAACAGCTTTCCCATTACTTGAAGTATTTTTCAACTTGCCTGTTTCAAAATCACTAAAAAGCGTCTTCCAACAAGAGGATTCTTGTGTGAATACAAGCTAAGATTTCTATCTGAGCTAAAATACGATGAGACAGGGCACGAAGCTAACATGCAACACAAAGATTTCTCTTGAAGACATGCAGGTTGACTGTAGACTCCTGGGGCCACAGATATGAAGGAACAGAAAGGGAGACATGATCAGGCTGAAGAGACTTAGCAGAATGATTACAACAGTACTGCACCAAAGATGCACACCAAGAAAAAGATCATTTATGCCTTCACTCTGCACAAGGAGTAAAACTAACGCTCCTACGGCCTTGACAAAACTGCATTTTTGAAGACTACTCGAGTTACCTCGTCTATACCTGAGATTTTCTTCCCAGCTGAGGTGTTTACTTGTGTAACTGCACAGGACTACTTCTGTTTCCAGCTTTAACAATTCCTGTTAGCCAGTCCTTCCCATGATGAAGAGGAATGGGAAGAACAAACTGTGGTCAGTACTATTGCTGCTAACTAATCCACACAAGCACCTCTGCACCCCTGTATTTTTACAACCTTTTCACTGGTTTCGCTACTATCTTGTGCTAAGCAAGTAGCCTCTAAACTATGGCTGCAGAATCTTGCAAGAAGACTTTTTAAAGGAGGGTTTGCAAAAAAAAGGTTTCTATCCCTCAAAAAAGAGGCACATGTCATAAGAAAAAGTGAAATGATGGAATCCTTGTTTGCCAGAAAGAATGAAGCACCTCAGTACAGTGTTTTCATCAGACAATGGACTTGATATAGAAAAGTCTGGGTGACCCAAAACAAACAGTTAATAAATATGTTTGTTCCAAATAACTTTTACCAAATATTTGCTTTACTTAGACAAAGCATTCAAAGTTTTATTTCCAAAAAACATAAGCTCTTAGGGAACAAAGGCATCAGAAACACACCACCCCACGCAACTAAAATTTCCCCTCTTAGCAACACTGAAATTACCTGCCCATACTCCATCCAACAAAGTTGACAGACCTTACTACAACCTTGCTAGATGCTATATATAAAACCAAAACTGGATGGTGAACCAAAGGGAGACTGGTTCTAAGGGACAAAGCAATGGACATGTTTACATGACAACACAAGGTAGGATCCTCTGCCTCAAACAACAGAAGATGCACAGAGGCAGCATTAGAAATGCTCTGAACACAATAAAAACCATGTGTATTTGTCACATTTTGACAAGGAACGCAATGATGACAGTAAAACAGTGAAGAGGATGTTAATCAAATTACAACTTGAAGACAATGCTCCCTTGGTGCAAGAAACTATTATATTTTAAAAATACTACAGTACGTCCACTTCAGGTATTAGTGGTGAGCTTTGATAAAGAAAACAGGAAAAACAGAATTACTTCTTTATTAAGTTGTACCATTCTTGGTCATTCTGCACAATATATTACAAATTATGCTATACTAAAGCAGATTTTGGCTATTTTGGAAAACAATGAAATGCACTCCTGACACTTTGGACAAGTTATGAAAAAAAAAAAACCCTCACACCCAAAAGCTTCTGTGTTGAAAAGTCATTTGAAATTCTGGAAATTGAGAAACTGAATGCTCAATAGCAGAGTTGAACACCTGACTGAACAGAATCTAATTGATCCAGTTCTTACCCCTCTTTGTGTTCTCAGAAATACTGTGAGTACTACCTGGAGTGCTGAGTCCAGTTCTAGGGTCCCCAACACAAGAAGGATATCGAGCTGTTGGAGGGTGTCCAGAGGAGGGCCACAAAGATGACCAGAGGGCTGGAGCCCTTTCCCTNCCGGGTGGACTTGATAGGCTGCCTTCAGGTACTGGAAGGCCGCTACAGGAGAACTGGGGAGGGACTCTTTAGAAGGGCATGGAGCGACAGGACGAGGGGTAATGGCCACAAACTGGAAGAGGGGAGATTTAGGCTAGGTATTAGGAAGAAATTCTTTCCTGTGAGGGTGGTGAGACACTGGCACAGGTTGCCCAGAGAGGCTGTGGCTGCCCCCTCCCTGGCAGTGTTCAAGGCCAGGCTGGATGGGGCTCTGAGCAGCCTGCTCTGGTGGGAGGTGTCCCTGCCTACGACAGGGGGTTGGAACTAGATGCTCTTTCAGGTCCCTTCCAACCCAAACCATTCTGTGATTCTGTGAAGTAACAAGAATAGAGTCAGTGCGGATAACAAGCACCTACATGCATGTTAAAGGCATCTGTATGGTACTGGCATTCTTTAACTCTCGGGCTTATTGGCCACTAACGCTTGCTCCAGAAAAACCACTTCACAGAAACAGCGGCAATTCCCAGTAAAGCACCAGGGCTCAAAGCCTGCCCCTGAATTATTTTCTGAGTTACTCATTCAAGACTGAAAGCCTAAAACAAACGGAGAAGCAGGGAAGGTTTTTTTCCCATTTCAGTCTACGAAAAACAAAACAAACCAACAAGATCTGTAACACCTAAAGCCCTTTGAAGAGCATGCTACTCAAACCAATTCCAGTTCATTAACTTTTCTGAATAATTTTTTATTTGAATCCATTAAATACATCTATGCTTGAAGAAAACGTTGTGTGCATTTCAGGCACATTGCACCTACATCAAAAGCTAAGTTTATCACAGACTACAAGTAAAAACAGTTCTAATAAACAAAAATATGACAAGCACCATTTCCTATTTCCTAATAAAATCAAAATGTGTGCTAAGTGATTCAATATTTAAATGAATACAGACAGGCATATCCCCCTCAGAGGAAAAAAGCAGCATTTGTTTCAGAGCAATGAACAAACATTTAGACAGGAAGGCTTTACTTTGTGTTGTTCCCCAAACTGAACTGTTTCAGCACATTTAGCACACAGCAATTGAGAATCAGTCCTTCTCTAGAAAAAAAAATAAAATGACAGGAAGAGTAAACAATTAAAATGCACTACTCATAAACCAGGGTTTTCTGCTTGGTGAGACAAGTTAGAATCCAGTCAGGTTTAAACCAGAGCACAGAGATTTTCCTTCCAGTAACAGCAAATTCTGTTCTGGAATACAGAACATCTGTACAATCCTCCACATCAGGTTTCTGTTGAAGTTTAGTTTTACGGGCTGTCCTTCAAACACGTAAGCAAGTTTCTCTCAGTCTTGAGCTAACGAGCATGTACATACAGTAAGCGCTTATCTCCTGGAAAAAGCTACTCCCGTAGCCATACATCCTACAGAAAGGATCAAGAAGTAGATCTCAGCCTGTATTCACTATTGAAAGAAAATACCCGCTGAAAAGAGAAATAAAGCTAATACTCTACTACTTCAAATAATAACCAGTCTGCAATACTTAGTGAAGAAACTCTGAAGACCAAAGTAATTTTTTAAGCAGTGGGTAAATTCAGTGGAGTATCCAAAATGATGACAAATTCCTTGAGAATCAAATGAGGCTTAGAACTCTAGAAGCCACTCTTCCCTTATCTTTCAACTGCTGAACAAAATTTCATTACAAAAAGAAAGGCCAGTTATAAGGAAGATCCCTTAAGGCTATGAGGGTGTATGGACTAGCAGGATGCAAACACGAATTACTTTTCTGAGGTTCTACTGGTTAGTATATTTTCAGTAACAACCACAACAAATGAAGTGTTACCTAATGAGTATTACAGAAGGAAAAAAGGTTTCTACTGAAAAAATATAGCCTCTCTCTTAAAGAATCATAGGCATTTTTGCAATAAGTATATAGAACAGAGCAACCTCTGTCTAGACACAGGTATATTCACTGAAAACAATCCTGAAATTCCATCAGAATTGAGAGGAAACGCTAGTCTTGGTAAAGAGTATTGTGTATGAATGTTGTGTCCATCAAAAAAAATCTTTGTAACTCACTTGAAGTGCTTTAAAACCAAACAGTTCTTTCATCATGACTAAGTGGTCGTCTATCAAAACAACATCTATTTAAATTCAGCGCTGTATTTTAGCCTCTAATTACCCTCCAAGAAAGTTATCTTACCTGATTTCTTAAATGTCATGCAAGATTTTCATACAGCATATAATTTTGTTTCATTAAATTAGGTATATTTAGAAAACATGACAGCTGTTTATATAAATTCAAACAATACTCACTCATCCTTCCTGACTGCGCAGGCAGCAATGTTTTAGTTTCTATGATGACAGCACCCTCTTGGAGGGATCAAGGATCACTGGGGCAATATGCAGGACCAACCTGACTACGTGGGACAAAATGATCTTTGCCCATAGGCTACCCAAGCTCATAAGGAGAGCTTTAAACCTGGATTAATAGGAGTGATCAACTATTGGGAAAGCGACAGTCTAAGATAGGAAGCAAAGGGTGGGGCACGAATTGAATAGGGAGGCTTTGGGACTGAGCAGCTGAGCAGCAGCTTTGTAGAAAGAGCCCTGGTCATCCTGGCAGATGCTGTGCTGAACCCGAGCCAGCAATGCAACCTAGGGGCAAAAAAGGCCCAGAATGCCCTGTGCTCCAGGAGGCAGCATTGGCAGCAGGTCACAGGAGGTGATCCCGGTTGGTGAGGCACACCCGGAGTGCTGCATTCCGCTGAGCTCCCTGGTACAAGAAAGATGCACATGTACTGGAGCAAGCCCAGGACCACAGAGATAATTACGGGAAGCGGAGCATTCTGAACACCTCCAAAATAATCCAGAGCTGACACATTGTAAGTCTCTCCGATTAAGGAAGAAGTTGGTGCACATTCAGCTTCCTAGCTCTACTGGGATGTTCAGGTTTCCACTTAGCTACTCAAATCTAAAAGACGAGAAAAATCAGGTGTACACAAAGTGCCACAGCAATCACAATTGCTCTTAAAACACAGACTATGTGGTGAAACTAAGTTCTTCTAGGATTGTCCAAACGGCAAAAAAAGAATTTACTGTAAGATGAACCTTGCTACATCAAAGTAGCAGCTGAACAAGTCTTTTATCATGAAGAAGAATATACACAGGGTGATGGAAACCAGAAAAAAATGTTGCTTGAAGTAGGGAAACCTTAGTTTTTTGTTACAGTGCCATCTTTCCTAGTTACAATATACAATGAAAGAAATTCAAAGATTATTCCAGTTCTGAAGAACAACGAAGCCTGCATGAAATAAGCACTTGCAACAAACAGAGATTTAACCAAGGTACATCTGCAGGACTAAATAACTACCACAGCTTAAGTCTCAGAACTGACCATCACATTTGGTACTGATCCAAGTAACAAAAAGGAGTAGGGCAGGTACCACCTCCAGCATAACACCAGCCACCGTACTGATGTGACTCCTACAGAGTCTCTTCAGACTAGCCCCTGTTGCAGCTCTTAACTATCTTCTTTGATGGTTTCAGGTGAAAAAAATTAGTTTTCATCTCTACATGGGACACTTAACCTCTTCTGCTTCAGGCAAGACCTAATGATTGCTCCAAGGATGTGAAAAGGTAGTGAGAAGCATGCATGCATGAAGTCTCAATCAGATTGCCTATTTGTTCAGAGCGACCTCTGCACAGCACTTGACGAAGCTGACCTGGATACAGACAGAAAGCGCTTCTGAGAGCATATGCCACAGTCAGCCATAGTCTTTTTAAATCACCTCTTCAAAATGAGCTTCCGGAATTCTCTATGCATGTTTGACCAAAAAAACGAAGATGAAGCTCCCCCAAAAAAACCCCAAGCAAGCATTTACAAAGTGTGCCAGAATAAAATCTACAGGACTACCAAGTTTAAAAAGTACAGCTAATTTCTGTCATATACTGTGATCTCAATGCAGAAGAAAAAAAATCAAAATAATAATGATAATAAAAATAAGTTTAAGTTACTCTTAGTTATTTTTAAACTTACTACAAAAGAAAATTAATAGTTAACAATCAGTCAGCAAGAGGAATTAACTGCAGGGTACGCTGGGGCAACTTCATCTTCCAGACTTTTCCTATAAGGTGATGCAGAAGAGAACAACAACAACAAAGTCTGTGCCAGTGCGAACTACTGCCTATCCACAGACATCCACAACAGCATACATATTGCAATAAACACTTGAGGAAGCTACATGTGGAACAATGCCTGATGTCTTGGGGCTCTCATGGAAAAAGAAACATGCTCTGTGACAACTTCATGAGTATACTAACAAAGAAAAGCTGAGCCTCATGAAAAAGCAGATTCCTGAAAGGGATCACACCTTGTTTTCAGTCATGATTTCAACAGTTATTGGTCAATTGGTTAAATATCTAAAATAGCAACCTAGAGCATTTTTAATACCACGTGTCTATTCACTAGCCTGTCACACAACAGAGGACACTGTTCTTAAAAACAGAGCAGTTAGAGGCTTATCAAAGCATTCAATTTAATTGTTCAGGACTTCGAGCTCATGCAAAGAAATGACAGTTACTTTTATGCACCAGTGTGTGTCGTTAAGCACGCCAGTACAGCCCATTCCAGTATTCCGATTCCATATTCATAGCAGTACGGCTTTGTTACCAATGGAACCAAGTTGTTAAAGTACCACACAGGATTACGGATTTGTTCGTTAGTAGTTAAGAGTATGGAAATATTACGACTAAGAAAACAAACAAATGTATTTAACCTTTCAACACGACCCTCTAGGAACTCGAACCAAAAACTGACTTTCAGCCACACGTCAGATTAAAGTAGTAGACTTTTACCACTCATTCAATCCACATAATTCACCTAAAATGATATTGCTCAACAGGAATACATTTCTATTCTAATGATGAAAAAACCTTAATTACAAATGCAACTAAAGCATACTACCTCCATAAATCCATTACTGCAAGAGAGGCATGCTGATTATTTTTAAATCCTTAATTTGTCATTTAGACCTACTGTTATCTCATTTGTAAAGAATTCAAAACACATTTGCACAAAACTAGCTTTCTAAAACATTAACTATGTTTATAAATCTCTCACTTATTTCCCTACAGCTTGACAGGATTGATTTTGTGCTACATACTTTAACTCAATCAATCTTTGACTTTGGAAATTTTCATTTAAATTCTTCATCCCACAAATTCAGTTAAAGAAAGAACATCGCAACCTAACAGTTTTATTTAATCTAAAAACATACCCAACAAGCTTTCCTATTTCCTATTACTTGAGTTTGAATCACTAATAAAAATCTCAGCTTTCACTCACATGCCAATGAACCCTTCTTTCAAAGCTCTCTCTTGCTGTTTACCTCTTAGTTTAAATAGAAGGCACCAGTACTAATTTACATTATTGTCCCACCAGTCATTCAATATCCTCTTTAGAATTATATCTGAAATGAGACCTGTAGGGCGCCTTGAGAAAAGCTTCAGTGCCAACATAATAATCCAACCACAAGCACTGGTCAGCAGCGGCTTGATTTCATCCACTGCTATTATAGATACAACTGTTGCTGAGCTGCTTTTTAATGCCTTCAGATTATTGTAGGCAGCTTAAAACAAACACACAAAACCATTCATTTGAAATTCATTCAAAAGTACATGAAATCTGTTGGGTAAAAAAAACCTGCTGACCAGCTCCCATGGTACTGAAGAGACATTGCTGCTTCCTGACATTTCTGACATTTATTTCAACCATACATACACATGACGACTTACAGGAACACAATACTTTCATACTCAAAGTCAGGAACCAACCACAACGTGATAGAGTTTGATAAAAAAAGTTATCCTAAGATATTACATAGAATGGGATTTATCACAACTTTCTCAAGCTTATGATCTTATGATACTGGCAGCTACAATTTTAATTAAAAACAGAAAAAGAAAAAAAGGCTGAAGTGAACCTTGGCAGTTCACCAGTTCCCAAACTAGCCCATTACCTTTCAGTTCTTCAGACCAACTACATGTCTACAATGGATCTGATGTCCCATCCACCTGAACTACTACAGTATTTCTATTTCGGTTTTCCCTTTCCATGAACAGTTGCTCTGCTACAATCCATCGCATAAGAAAACTGTCACAAAGCTGAAATGTAGCGAATTCAAAGTATTTGAATATTTATTTGATTAAAGTACAGAATATTATCCTTATTCAGTTAGAAGATTATCCAGTAGAGGAGAAAGGTAATTAACATCTAATTTCACGCTTTTCAAATGAGCCTCCCCACAACACTGGAAGAGTTCTACATTAAATAAGTTTCTAATTTTCATTCAAAAAGGCACACCTGGCAGACCAACAGTAACAGTATGAAAGAGAAAACAGAAGACAAATAAGTATTTAAATCAAGCAAAAAACACGTTCACCACTCTCTTCCACATGTGGAATCTAATGCAGAACTCTTCCAGTGTTGTGGGGAGGCACATCTGAATAAAAGTGGTATGCTCACCCTAAGAGAAAGAGAGGTAATTTAACAGGTTAGCTAAAGTAGAAAAGATATTTAAATTTCCTGGGAGTCAAGCAATAAAAACAACTTACAAAGCCTGGCAGCACAGAGACATCTAGAACGACTTCTGAGAAGGATGTGCTGACACCACTGGTCGCTGAATTCCCAAGCTTAAAACCAAAATCATCAGGTAGGCAGTTTCATGCAACAGCAGAGCAAAATCCCCAGCCTAAGTTGGCCATTTACAATGGGTCTGTCTTCAACCATGCTCTATGCTTAGAGTCGAGCCTCCAGCACTGCTGTGACACATGTTGTTGGGACTTCTGCAAATTATGTTGCCTACTTTGAGCATACATCTGCTGTTTCTGGTAGTAAACATTACTATTTTCCAGATGCTGCAAGCATTGTTTTCTCCCAAGGCTTTTCACTGTGCTAGAGGACACCCTAAGCAAGAGTAGGGAAACATAATGACCAGAACAGACTTCTTCAGAATTCTTTAAATATACAAGCTCTTCAAACATCTTGGTAATAAAAGGAAATGGTTCATACGTTAAAAGAAAGTATCTAAACGTTGCTGCCAAGATAACAACAAAAAAAAAGTAAGAACAGTAAAGGTATGGCTAGAAAGAAGTCTACAAAGAAGTCTTCAGGACTGGGTAAACTAACACGGAACAAAGGTCAGTTTGAGGCACATGTCAGAGCCAAGCCTGTTTAAAAGGTAATGATCTAGGAGTAACATTAAAACCAGCAAATTGTTTGTCTTTTCAAAGCGTGACGTTTCACAAAAAGCACTTCTGATCTCGATAGTGAGCTACAGATGAGGGGTTTGTGATGCAGACATCTTCCATACTAACGTCTCCTTATATTAAAGCTGGGGGCAGCTTTAATATCCAAAAGGGTAGCTGTCCCATGAATGCAAGTCAGTAGTTCCCAGAAAAGGCTTGGGAGGAGGAGGTCACAACGTTTTAAGATAAGCTGCCCCCCACCCCCCTCCGCCAAAATAACAGATCTCTCTTGGAGCAGAAGCAGCTTCAGAAAAATACTCCAATTGCTGCTCCTGCTGTGGAGACAGGAATTTATGATGGGCTGTGAGAAGAACCCCACTGGCCTCAACTCTGAAACACCAATGACGGCTGGATCATAAAGGCCTTGCACACTGTGAGGGATTGCCAAGTATACCATAAAACAAGAATGCCAAATTACGATCCTAATCTTGCTTCCAAGCCCTGTATTTTCAACCCTCAACATAGATTTGCCCCCCACAAAAAGTATTAGGTGTTAGAAGGTTCACTGATTGATTCCTAGTCTAACTGATTTGTAAGGCTAATTAAGACACAGCCAAACTGTGTCCATGTCTTACTTAACATCAGTGTTCAAGGAAGTTTTACACAATCTGATTAAAATTGACTAAAAGTGTCTTCCTTCAGTAATCACTTAGACAGAATGAATTTTACATTAGCAGGATCAAGCACACGTCAGGCCTCAGTGGAAATGAAAAGGGCTTACAGTAATAGGATTTATAAATCCACCACATTAGGTTAATGGCTAAATGATTTACATGCAACTTTCCCCCTCCTCCTCACCCTTTAACTAATAAATAAATAAAATCCTATATTTGGCACTTTTAACTATGAGTACCAAGGCAAAAACACACATTCATGTACTTCTTTTTAATTAGCTGACAATTAAAAGCCACAAGGGATCCTTCATTAACTCTTTCAGAGCAGGAATAACCAATTAGATTTATATAAAGCCAGAATGCTTGCAGACCCTAACGACCTATTTCAAACAAACACAATGAGCCATCTACGCATGCATAATGAAGCTCAAATGGTTTGAACCACTAAATATGCAACTGATAAAAATGAGATCCTTATTCCTCATAAATTGGCAGTAATGGAGTTCTTCATATGAATATTTTCAATTGCAGAGATGACTCTAAAAGCCCTTGCTCTTTCTCAGCCAGCAATTCAACCCAACTGTTAGTAGCAGTTACTAATGACACGGAATATAGATGGCTTAAAGCCAGCGCTCCTTCTTTGCGAGCACTGGAATGTCCTGCACCATGTGGTAAACCAGGTGCTTTGTTTTGTTCTTTTGGCAGCTGAGGCTCTCAATTTCTGGAAATTTGAAAGCGAAGTCGTTCAGCTGAGCCCCTGCAGCAGCAGCCACTTGCCTTCCCTGCTGCCTTCCCTGGGTACAGGCAGGGAAGGAGCTCATCCAGGCAAGCGGCCCTACCTGGCCCCCAGCTGTCCCAAAAGGGGATGCCAGGTCAGGAAGGAAGGGTGAAAGCTCAAGCTAAATGCATGCCACCCTTATATTCACCAAATAATTAAAAGTTGTCAGATAACAAGGTCAACATTTCTCAGTTACACACCGCTTCACATTTTCAGGTCATTGTTAATAAATGAATCCAACACCAGCATTAAAGAGCACTGCCAGCACCATATGCTTAAAAATAGCATATCAAGCACCCACCCGTTGTCACCAGGCACAGTCACATTAGCACCACCTCACTTTCTTTTCATGACACCAGCAGGCCAGCCTGTCAGTGGAGCAGCACCCTCTGCCCTGCCCTGCTCTCCCCTCTCTCAGCAGCCCAGGCCAGAACACTGGGCCAGTCCTCAGTCTGGCTCACCAACAAGTTTGGGCACATACACACCTGACTGCTTCTCCTGGGAAATGTATTATTTGTTACCAGCCCAGGCCCAACAGCCCAACAATGGCCAGGAGAAGCCGATCGGCTCCCTGGCCAGGCCTGGTATCAGGTTCACATTCCTTCCCCACAAACACTTGTCCGGTGTCACACAAAAGAGTGACCAACAAACCTGATACAGGGCCGTTAAATTCAGACAGCGAGGCACCACACAATGACCTTTAAAAGAACGATATTAACAGGTGGCTGGTGTCTAATACAAATAATTATATTACACTTTAGCAGCATGGACCAAAGTGGAAACACATTGTCTTGTCATCAGCAATTGAATAAGCCCAAGTAATGCCACCAGAATCCCCTTTAACACTTGGAGCTCTTTTTCCTTTTTTTTTTCCCCCCCACAGGGAAATGCCTTCCCTCATGCAGCAGAGAAGGCCATCTCTGATACAAGGCAGCTCATCTGAAAATCTCATTGGGGAATCTGATGTTTCCACCCCTGAGCTCAGAGAATCCTGCCACCCTTTGGAGATCACATGGGAATTCTTCAAGATTAAGTGTTGCCTATTAATTTACCCCGTCTTTCCTCTTGAAAGCAGTCCACTGAAAACACATCCCTCCTTCAGTTACAAAGAAATGGATAATATAGCTACTGCTCAGCAAAGTTCTTCAGAACTTGGAAGAGAAACAAAGCTATATGCGACCAAATTAATTGCCCTCGCTTGCTAATCAGCTTTCCCAACATCAATCATCTCAAGTTAGCAAGTTTTCATTAACCTTTAACCCTGAGACAAGCCACTGCTCTGACAGGATGGACAGCTGTGGCAAGTGGCCGCAACATTTTGGGAACAGCAGCCATTTCCAACCGCGTCCAGGGCTGAACTCCACCTGGCCGGTGCAAAGAGGGGAGGGAGCCAGTGCTCCTCACCCTGAGGGCCCTCGCAAGGCCTTCATGGCAGGGCCTTCATGGCAGGGTGCAGGGTGGAGGGCCCCCGTCGTCTGCCCAGACACCACAGCCCAGGCTGCATGCCGTGGCAAGGCAGCCTGCCGCGAGAGGGGCCAGGCAGCAGATCGGTTTCCTGTCAGCTGCGAAACGGCGACACTTAAGCTGCTCAAAGGCTTCTCATTCTTCGCTTTGGAAAGGGGAGGGCAGGTTCAAGGGCACCGCAGCCTGTCTGGATTGTATTTTATACACATAGGCAAAGCTAGGAAATCACACCATAAAGCAAGAGGCTAAGTGGTAACGGGCTGCTTCGGTACCGACACATAGATGGATGGTGGAAGGAGTTACAAAAACTAAAATGCCCACAGAAAAATGCATTGGTGAGATACACTGCTTGAACATTCAGTGGTGCAAGTCCTCTCAGCCACAAGCCAAAAGGGATGTACCCATTAGTTCATCAGGGAACGGCCAGAAAGCAAGTTGGTCACACTGTATGTCGCACGGCCGCCTCCATTTCCAAGGCCACCAGCACCCAGCACCCTACGACGAGCTCCTAAACCCCAAAGTAGGATCTGCTTTGCACTCCCTTTCATCTCCAGAAAAGAAACCAGAAACTGGCCAGCTACTCCCCTTCTGGTCCTCAAGAAAGAGAAGACACTTTGGAACAGCCAGGTTGGCCCTGGCAGCTGCTTTTCCCCTCTCAGCACCCACTGCTCACTTCAAGCACATCATTTTAATTCAGGCAGGGGCGAGGGCTGAATTTTGCACATCTTTGGGAACATCAAGGCTCCCACCCTGATTTATAAGCAATGTGGTATTCAACTAGACAGGCCAAAAACAAAAGTAGTATTGATGACAAATTTGGAAAGTGACTGGAAACACAAAAAGTGGATGCTTTGGCAGTAAAGCCATTTAACACTTGAAGGATATTAAAAAAAAAAAAAAAACAAGAAGGAGGAAAGAAAGAGGAGAGAAAAAGAGCTGTTAAGATGAACAAGACTTCGTAAGGAAGGTTATGTCAGAAAGAAACAAAATCCAATTGCACAACAGGCCTCTGGTCTTCTCACACATGTAAAAGTACCTAAGACTGCTCCTAAAGTTTTCCCTCCACCAAAAACAAAGCAAAACAAAACATTCATCCCTACAGAGTCAGTGTCATCTTTTTTTATTCACATTAAGGAGATGTGTATTTATTATATATGCTTTTTCTGCAAGTCATAATTATTCCTTTAGTTATTTATTCTTTCTTAATATTCTAAACACTGAAAACAAAAGCAAAACCATAAATGACCTACCTAAAACAACAAAAAGTGTCAAACAATCAGCATCTGGAACATCATATACTACAGTGACATGGTTAAATTACACTATAACAATATGCTAACACATACAAGTCAAAGCATCACACCTCAAGGATTAATGCCTGACAACAGTAACCTAAGGTAAAATAAAGGATGTGGAAGGAAAAAAAAGTTTTAGAATTATAACAACTTTGTTCTAGATTTTGACTATAGTACAGTCGTAGTAAGAGAACCCTTGGTTGTCTTTTTTTCCTGAACTGAGCTCAGGTCCTCAGGCCTCTCTGAGAATTGAACAAGGATGTGCATTCCATCCAGGCCACTCTGAACTGTTAGTAGGCTAACAAAAGTACACTGGAACCTGACGTAAAGCACACCTGCTGAGCATCTGATAAGACTACAGCTACTAGGATTATAACTTGATCACATGCAGACCCCATGATCTCTCTGTGTCTGTATGATCAGGCCCACCATGGAGAAGACAAGGTGGTCAGGCTGAGCAAGCTGAGGAGAGAAAGGGTCTCCTGGGCAGGATGGACTACTCCATGGGCAGAACTGCCTGCATGCATGTCATCTCCAATGAGCAGCCTGCAGCAAAATTTCAAGGTGTGTGGAACCCCAGGGTTTTCCAAAAGATCTCCAGCACAAGCTGCTGGAAGTGCAGGAAAATCATAAGAAACTTAAAATTCAGTCGTCAAGTATTTGTTCTCAGCCACATCTACCATACAGTTCTAATGCAAGAGGGGACCTTTTACTTAAAAAAATTAAAAAGGTCAATTTGTACATGAAGACATTTAAAGGAAATGAGCTGTACTCAGTGAATCTCGGTTGGTATGTTGTTTTATCTAGCAAAAATAGTTGTACACTATTTCACAGTAAGCGTTGATAATGTAAATAGCAACACGGTTCAACAAGAGTTCTGACAGAGGTTGTAACTTCATTCATACACTCATCAAGATCTCGCCTTTAACAAAGGGGTTTCCTACTTGCCACCATGCTATCATTTTCTGACACGCACTTCTCATACTGTCCACAAAAGCCACCAAAGCACACAAAGATCGATTTGAAGCATCTTCCGTTCCACAACTCTGCAAACTGAAGTTGCATGATTCCAATAGTTACCAGAGCTATTTTACATCAAGAAATATATAATCACACCTTGATTCTGTACCAAACCTATGTAAGTCACAAATTTAAGTCCAAAGCCTATCACTTCAGAAGCACATGCTAGAAAGGTATCAAAACCTCAGCATTCTTCCATGCAAGGACTGTAATAAGCAGATGCTCATAAGAAATATTTTTTAAACAATCACTCAGAGTGGTGATAATAAATAATACTGAATAAAAGGACATTTTATTCACATTTATTAATAGACTAGCAAAAGGGATACTTACCACATTCCCAGAAGACTCAAAAGGACATGAACATTACATTGAACTGCGGACAAGAATAAAGACCTGAAGAATACACCTTCTCCAATTCAACCACCTTCTTGGTATTCAACAGAATCCTGAAAATGGGTAAGATTGTAACAAACTCTCTGGGACTCTCCTTTGGGGTTCAGGCACTGGTGTAATAATGCTTTGCAGCAGATGAGGAAATGCCTCTGGCCAACCACTACTCCCCGAGGACACATCCTGCTAGACAACAGAGGGACAGCGCAGCCCTCAGTCATGGCACTGCTGTCAGCCACCAGTCTCACAGGGTCCCCCCCCTTCTTGCAATTCATCCTTCTTCACAAAGGTACACTGGCTTAAGCCCAGTTTCCCACACCTCCCTGTCACCACGCACAGCATCTGAATCATAGAAAAAAGTGCAGATGTCAGACCTACTTCGTGGTGCAGTCATTACCTCCCTCCCTCCCGACACCGCTCAGCAAAGAATGCTGGCTTCTCAACTTCCTCTCCATAATCAGCCTTCATCATCCATGTTCTGTTATCTAGAGGTTCTTTTATTCCTCTATTAGCATTTCAGGATTTTATTTTATGTTACAGCCAAGTTTGTTCAAATAGTTAATACTGTTATTCACAGCACTGCTTCTGATAAATATTTTGTCTTACATAGCCTGTTGGAAACCTTCACTTTTTTTTTTTTAATAGAAAGATTTATCGTGACTACAGGTGCGGAGACCGTCACTTAGTTCCTGATAAAAGCATACCACATCTCTTTTGTCAGAAAGGAAACCCATAAATAGTAGGGCACCAGCTCTTCAGAGACCCTCTAGCTCAAAAGCCGCAAACTAGAACATACTTGGCCACTGACATGACCGTGGATTGTGGTTATTTTGCCAGCAGCAGCCAGCCATGTTGATATACACATCCAGTCCTGTAATTGCCCAAGCTGTGGCCACTACACATACAGCAACACGCAAAGTCTGCAAAGAACTGCAGACTTCCACATTTGATGAGCCCACATTTGTAACAATTTCTACAATCATTCTGCACGCTATGACTTAATTACTTGAAATATTGCTAAAACTTCTTTGTCCAGAAATCCTTGGACCATCCCAACAGCAGAAGCTCTTCAGTCTCCAACATGTACCTCCAAAACATTCCGTAACTTGTACAAGAAAGCTTACTTAAGAGTACAATCCAATACTTTCTGGTCACAGTTTCCTACTTCATCTCAGAGACAAAAATATGCAACTTGCAGTAAGCATTAAAACAGTTAAAACCATTAGGATTCCTACATGTTAAGATCCTTCTCTTTACTCTATATTAGGATATTTTGTTTAGAAAATGCATTTAATCCCTTCAAAAATTCATGACGTGAGATACTAGCCAAAAAATTGAAAACATAAAAACATGCAACATTTCTTAACCTATTCAGAGGGGAATTAATTACAGCTCAGGTATGTGATGCCTTCGCAGAGCGGGTATGGTCTGAGGAAAGAGACACAAACTGATGAGCAGAGTTGTAAGCAAATAAGAATTAATATTTCAAGATCAACCTCCTTTCTCCTTGCAGGATGCCTTACAGACATGTAGACTATAGCACAGTTTCCTTAAAACAAGTTGTAGATATCAGACCATGCAAATCTGGGAAGGAATTACAGGAAAACCCTTATAAACACAAAGCACATGACAGCATAACAGCATGCTGCATGGCAAAAAGTTCTAAGAAATTCAGGACTGTCATTAAGCCCAGCCTCCTACAAACACACATCATATGGAGCCATATAGGATTATTTTAAATACAGTGAGGTCTTTTGTTTTGTTTGTTGTTGGTGGTTTGTTTTTTTTTTTTTAATCTTCATTAGTCTTGACAGCCAATCTGAGATAGGTATTTGCTCCTCATTGTTGTGCCCATAAATTATATATAGGCAGATATTTTAGAATGTTCCCTAAGGGTTTCAGGGCTCCTACCATTGCTGCCTTAAAAAAAATAATTTATGTTTCTAAGGGAACTCCAGAGGGGGAAAAAAAAAAAGTATTTTGTTGGCTCAGAGTAGTACTGCCATGATGGCTCCTAGATTACTCCCTCGATGCAGACAGACTAAGTAGGAGGCTTTATCATCATTCAGGCAGATGGGTTATTAGACATATGACACCAACAGTTTTAGTAGACTTGAACATGCAAACTTGGCTTCAAGGCTGAAATATCAAAATGAATCCACTGCTGAGAAATCCTCTGTTATCAAATACACCATTAGAAGTATCACATCTGCAGTGTAATGATTTAACAAAGTGTTCTTATTCTCTATTCCTTACTGGAAAGTAAGTGTAAAAGAACTGAAACAAGCACTTAAGTCCCTCTCTCTCTCTTCACAGGCTGCATCTGAATGAGGCCCCAGTGTGCTGTAGTTCCACATTTATAACTCCTCATCTGATGAGTAATGGTTATGAGAAAGTCATGAGAGTATTTTTTTCTTACACTCTTCATCTGTGATTCTGGGCAACTACAGCTTCTTACAGAAGAGGATTAAATATCATAATTGTAAATACTGAAGCGAAGAAATGTCCCTAGCCAATAGGTTTAATAGCTAGAAAAACTCTGCGTGCAACCCTGTCTTCAGAACCCTTCCCATTAAGCTGACCCACTGCATGTGAGTCAGTGCTCAACGCTTTTATAAGGTATCTGCCTACACCAGATTCCAACTTGTAAGCTGATACTATTCAAAAAGTGCAAAATTGCTACAGCTACAAAGAACTTTCCACTGTAAAATTCCACAGATGCTTTAGCAGTCTAACACGTAACCAACCACCCTTTTTACCTCAAAGACAGAGACATCTTCAAAATTCATACATGAAACAGGTCCATCTACAACAAAGTCCTGAATATGTTAAACTTATATTCTTAAATAGAGACTGAGAATAAGTGACAAAGAGAAAATGAAGGAGATCTAGGGGCTAGGATTTTTCATTCTTGGAAACAAGAGTTTACTGTTATGACACAAATACCTGATTTGCTGTTTGCAGCTCCTGAAAAATGGTCCCAGATAAAGATTTGCATGCTGGCTGTAAAAGGATTTAAAAGACTATCAGAACCCACATCAAGGTGCTTAGAAGTCTAGATACTCAGCACCTGAACTCTCTCGTGATAGTACTTTGGAGTGACCAGCAAGGGGTATGCTCTGATACTTTTCAGTTACATTGCTACTCCACAGTTTTGCCATTGTAATTTTCCTTGTTTCCACTCCAAAATAACAACAAAAAAAAGTCATCTTCATCTGATTTTCGATATGAGCCCTACCATCTTAAATACAGGGCTAGGTATTCAATATGTATTGCTTAACTTAATAATTCTTTGTATTTAGTAGGTAATATTAATCCAGTAAATTTATTATTTCTTCCATCAAATGCCTGTAGTCTGATATAAGCTGTGCTACAGTATGCCAGTGACATTCAACAGCAGAACTATTTAGGGGTTAAATTCCTATGGGGCCCATTAACGCCCATGACTCAAAATGTCACATTTTAACTAAATCATAATTCTGCTCAAGGAAAGCTTAATGACCATGTATGCTAGGTATTTAGTCTGTTCTTGGAAAATGAGAGATGACCTTCACTCTAGTAGCAACTGGTTTATACTGTCCAGCTATGCACACAAAGGCATTCTGTGTTTGCTTTGATCGCTTGCACATGCCAGAAGTTGATGTCACTGATAGAT
>VXAV01003006.1:148584-187826 GCA_013399715.1 Alectura lathami
TCACCTAAGACTGTCAAGTTAAAACACATGAAAACAGAAATAAAAGACCAGACGCTGGAAAGGTAGAGGGAACTGGATTTTTATGTTTGGCTTACTTATTTTTACTTTTGCTAAACCAGGTGTTGATATAGGATTTTATGGAGCAACTGTTTCTAGTGTCACAAATCAGCAAACGCACACAGTATCAAATTGTAGACCAGATATCAACATATATAAACTAATCCTATTCCCTGAAACCTTACCCAGTAAGTTTGATAAAGGGCATGGCCTGAAGCTGAAGACAACGCTACCACCAGCAACATCTCCTGCCTTACGTATAATCCCTGAGTGAAAGTAAATGGAGACAGTGGAGACAGCAAGCACAAGTTAGGCTTTCACATCTATTTCAACCATTTATCGCTCTCTAAAATTTGAGGGGATTTATTTCATTCAACTCTGACACTGCCCTCTCTCTATGATGGAGGAAGTCTGAACAAATTAGCTCAGACTGTATGCCTGACTTACAGGTTTCCTTGCTACAAACTCTGCCTGCCTACATTAAGAAATCCACACGAGGTACATCTCACCTTGTTAAACTACAACTTACTGCCCAAAAATCCTTTGTCCCAGAGAGAATTCCTTTCTATCATTTACCAGAACCTCCTGCACTCTTACAAGAGCTCTACTGTACCTGCAGCAGTAGAGACAGTCCACCTTCCACAGATAAAATGGGTCTTAAACAAACTGCCTCTTCTGTCCCAGAAGTACATTTCGATGCTGAAAATAGCATACGCTGTTTATGCATATTTTCTAAATTAAGCCAATGAATCCTGGCATAGGTCCAGTGAAAGGACATACATGCAAGAGCCCACATGACGTAATCTATGCAGCAAAACTGTCATTCCAAATACGAAGAGTAAAAACTTCACAGCTCTGGAACCAAATCAGCCTGCTAAGACAAATATCACTGCTTTAATGACTTCATTCTAGCTTTACTCCCTTGAAACAAAAAGCTGCTACTCTTGCATCTGTTGCAACTAGCTGACCTTGGCAATAAATCTCATTATGAATTAAGGTAGCTTCTAAACTAAAGGTCATAAAAGAATTTCAGTTCAAAGGGATCTCAGGACATAAGCTAATCCAACCTCCTTCCCAAGTAATAATGGCTAGAACTGGCTGGTACAGGGCTGTACCTTTGGGAAGGGTCTGGCTTCTTCTTGATAGCCCCTATTAACTTGTTGTTAGCCAAAGATAGTTCTCTCTCTCCAGACCAAAGAAATCCCGCTCTCAGCCTCCCTCCAATATGTCACAGTAGGCTCATCACTACCACCCTTAAATCATTACCAGAAAACAGCAGACCTACTGGGCTCTAAAGAGTATTCATTCACAAGAATAAATAATAGATCACGCAACTGAGCGTAGAGCAAGAAGCTTCCAATAAAGTCTGTTGCAACAGCAAGCTTCTGCATAGCAGGCAACGTTCCCAGGAAATGCACGAGGATTTTGATTACGAGATCGAGGTGGCATAGTCTTGAAGGACAGTGTAAATACCTAAATCTTGTAGGAAACAGACCCTTCAGTTACATCATTTTTCTATACTCTTAGGAGTATGGGAGTACTTGAGAAGAAAAATTATTTTCTCCCTTAATTTGAAGTCTCTTGTATTTTGAAAGCTTGATTAGCACCTGGGGGTCCAAAAACACAGTTTCCAGAATAGGCCAATGTCCAACTTGAGATAAACAAGCGAGGAAATAATAACCTAAGAACACTTCTGTTAAGTCCCAAAACCCCAAATGGCAAACTACCAACAACGCTAAGAAAACACACACTGCAAAGACTTGTAGTGCTAACAAATACGCAGGCTGGAGAACAACACTACACAGCAGTTAGTATTTGTATTCTTCCAGCCTTAATAGTGGGTATTAGGAAAAGGACTCGTTTGGAAACAGAACCTAACCAGTTTTCAAATGGTGTTGTGATGTTGCAAAAGCTCTCGTCTTTCTTGTGAAGCTCCTGCATCCCTCTTTTAAGAGGCATCTCTATGCCAGAACCTGAAGAAGAGAACCACGAAAGGATCTCTTTTGACTCTCATAATTCCTATAGTATTCCAGGTAGGATCAAATGACATCTTCAATTACTTTGAAGCCTAAGCGTGGCAAACTCTTTGGGGATGGCAGGATTCAAATACACCCACCAACATTTTACTGCATACTTGAGAGTCTTTCCTGTTACCACAGGGTGTGGAGAGACATTTCCGCCTCTCCTGATCATGAGGTACCACCTCCCACCCAACATGCATGGCTTCTACAAGGGCACGCAGTGTAACATGTCAGATACTCTGAAGAATGCTCTTCAAAGCCTCCTTGTACCCTGGCTTTCAGTTTTACCACAATTTTGAGTGAGACGTATCTTCTTGTTACCTAGGCAGTCAGGTTAAGGTAAGATTCAAGCAGAAGCAGCATCTTCTGGCAACACAGGAACAAAATACAAGATAGGAAAACATAGGAAGAAACTAAAACACAGAAAGAAAACCACAAACAAATAAAAACCCTACATGTTCATCCTATTAACAATAGCCCTAAAGTTTCACAGCCAGGTGTTAGCTGGAAGAAGGACGGTGATACTTGAACCCCTGTACCCCGTACTGTGTCTGCCCCCAGCTTCTGACCTCCTCCTTTCCATCAGCTCTACGAGCACGCAGTGAGCCAGTGAGCCATTGATCCAACAAAAATTGATTTGGTAGAGTTAGTTTTCAAGTCAGATCACCAGGCTGATCCAACTCACCATGTGGCCATGCAATTGCTAGAACCCATCCGCAGAAATCAGCAGTCAAGAAGAGGGGCACACCACACCTTTGGTGATAACACAATCTTAAAAGAGGCAGTCATGAAAAAAAGAGACGCTCTTTATTCACCTGACGTGCTGTACATATCACATCTGATCAGTTTTCCTAAACATTACCCAGTGAACATCCATTACATAAAACCTTTTTGCTCATTAAAGAAAAACAGCACCCAACATAAAATCAAATTTCGCCTCCAGGCTAATTTCCTTCTCACAGAGAATACTCTGACTGTTCTTTCTAACTGAAAGATTTCATTTCCTCTCTTTGGAGATACAGAAGTCTTATCAGACTAGCTATCATCTCATGCACTTGACTTAATAATAATACTCAATTTCAACAAATGTTACGATGTTCTGTAATCCTTCTACTACGTGGCCCAGTTTGCATTTCCAGACTGTAAGCAGCCTCTCCCCTGAAATGTCTCTTCTAACTTCTTTTGGGTGTTAGCATGCAGAACAATGTACGCAGTTTTACTGCTGGCTCACGGTTGCATACATAATGATAATTTTAAGGGACCACTGATCTGACCCCAACAGCTTTCATTTAGGGACACTGCAACAATTCAGCACTACTTCTCTTAAGACTTCAGCTTGCTGTTTTTATATTTAAAAGCAATTGAGAAATCCTTTACCTAGACTTTCGTTATCAGGTTCCAAGTCTTCCAAACATGTTATGCTGATAATATGCTCCTTGTCTAAATATAGATGGCATACTTAGATAAGAATTTAGGAGGATCCTTTCCCTCATCTTACATTCCCCTTTCTCCCAGGCTACAACATGGCAGAAACCAGGTACTTGGCAATTGCCCCATTCACGTGACAATTCATGCAGACTGCATAGTCAAGGCCTTAGCAGCAGTTAAGAAAAGGTAGCTGATGATCAATATCCTCAGATGAACAAGCCTTTGGGAAAAAAAAAAATTGCAAGGAAAGAGATGCCTGGATTTCTTTACAGAAGCCAATTACAATAGACAGCCATTAACCTGCTTACCTACCCTTGCTTAATTTTCTTTTTTTCAAATGAGCTCATCTTTCTCCACTTCATCTTTCCCCTCCCTCATCCTTTCTTTTCCAGACTGCTGCAATAACATGCTTTTATTCATTCCTTTTGACTGCCAGGGCCTTAAACTAATTATTAATTGAGAATGTATCTAACAATCTGAATGAGATAGTTGGAATTAACCCAACTGCCTTTCTCTCTTTTTATTTTGCACACTGTAACAGCAGCTCTACCTGTTAACACTGCTGAAAATCTTAAGCCTGTGATTTTCCTTTCAAAAGCAAGTTTTGCGGCCACTTGGGCAAAAATGTGTAACAATCAAAAATAACAGAGGAAAAAAAGGAAGTACCTGGAAAAAGCCTCAGTTTTGAGTGATAGCCATTAGCAACCATGCTGACTACATATAACATTGTCTCAACAACTTTGCTGTCCTGTAAGAAAATCCTGCAGCAGAGGGCATCCTGAGTTTGGGAAATCAGACAACTGACACTGCATCAAAAGACTTGTCCTTTAGGAAGGCTAGAAAGGCATGACCTTACACTGCCTGCTAGTGCAGAGCTGGCTGGTTGTACAACACCGACTCATCTTGTTTCCAGTTGTTAAATTACATTAAAGGACAGCTAAAAATATATTAAATATTTTCCTATTACTTTTCCATGCAAGCAACTGCTGTAGTTACAGCAAGGGACGCATCCAGGCAAATGCTTAGTAACAGGGAGGGGGGAGGCCCAGAATCCTTCCAATGCATTCTAGATCAATAATGTAACACTTGGATTGCAAATGCAGAAGGTTCATTTGCCTGTTTTAACCTTTAAATCTGTTGCAAGAACCGGTGCACTTAATAATGGAAATAGGAAAACACGCATGTTTTCCTAAAATGTCAAACAGATCTGAGCTATGGTCTTCACTCCCTCCCACCCCAAGTTTTTGCTCTTTTTTGCTTCTTCCAAAATATACTGAAACTTGACCTGTCTACCTGTGTCACAGAATACATTAAATAAATTCAGAGAAATTCACACTGATACGTCCCATCCTCCCAGCTGGAGATTACCCACAACTGAAACAAATAAACAAAGACTAACCTGAAAAAAAAATAAAATAAAAAAATCATATAGTCAATGTTTAAAGCACTTTGTGACAAAAATGAAGGTCTTAATTGATTAATGATCCCAAGGTATCTATCGCCATCTAGTGACAAATCAGTGCCACTGCTACGCTACCCAGACAACTCACAGCTCACTCAATGGAATCACACGCACTGGTTCCTCCCCTGGACCCAGCCCACGCCTGACCCCAGCTGTAAGGCCTTCCTGCGATTCAGCTGCGCGGAGTAAAGCACACATGGGCCAAGCACTGTCGCATCTCACTGCGGTTGACTGATGAGAATTGAGCTCTTACAGGAAATTCTGTCAATGGCTTACAGATTATGCTGCCCTAGCGCTACGATCCGTCTACAAATGGCATTCCTTCTGCATTGCATTTAACAACTCTGCCATTAAACTGAAGTGACTGTGTCATACTGGGAGTTGTAAATGCACCTACAGCAACGAGGGCTGTACCCTCAAGTCACAAGGAGTACATGCCTCTGAACACAGACATGAACTCTTCCATCTCCCTGATCAACTGAAGGGGTGGCCAATCACCCCTTCACCTTCATTCCTTGGGCCGTTGCAGATTCCTGCTTGGTATTCTCTTTTACAAAGAACTAACAAGCAGCAGCATGAAGAACCTGTGGTTTAAGACACTCTGTGCCAGTTCTGGATCTGCCACCATCATACTCAAAAGGAAGAGCAGTTTTGCTGACAGAGATAAAAGAGTCTCTTAAAACTAAAATCTGGCCTCTTGAGGCTAATGCAAATCTTCATACTAAGGAACAAACAGTTTCTGAAAATAAGGCCCTAATACATAATCCATGGGCACCAGGTGATTAATTAACCCTGTCACAGAATTCAGGGTTTCAGGAAACTCAACATACCAGGGCACAAGATAAACTGGCTGAAGACAAGCTCATCCAAAGCTGACATGTCTGACATGTACCACTGAATCAAAGACTAACTCATCAAACCAACTGAAAATCTGTGAAAATGTGAAAGCAGCCCTGATTTATTACATTGCCATAATCCAGTCGGATGAAACTAAAGCAGTTTAATTCAAAATAAGGCTCAAACTAGAGTTTCAACATGTCTTACTTTTGGACAATTTTATCAGATTCTTTTCCCAACACCAGATTCTCTTTTTTTTCCTCCCCAACTGCAATACAAGAAAAATTAAGACTACAGTTCCAAAATCAAAATCAGGTTTGAAAACAAGTGAAGACCACTCTCCTATTCAATGAAAAGTAGTATCTTAAATCCACTTTTAGGTAAACGTGTTCACAACCTGTTTAATGACTTACCTCTCTCCCTTTATGCGTCACCAAAGCAGCCAAAGGCTTGGCATAGAATCTGCTGTAGGAAAATCCTAGGCAGCCATACATACTGTTAGCGGTGAGTTTCAAAGCTTTCTGTCTGATATCATACTGAAAAGAAACACAACCAGCAGAAATGATACAACCATAGCCAACAGAAAAAGGAACGTAATCTTCAAAATTACATTCACAGCTTTTTATATAGTCTGCAGCAATGATGGGCTCCGAGTAAAGCACATTACAATCACTGCTCACTACTAATCATCCCTATTCTGCAAGGCTGATCAGTGCACTTAAGGGGAGTGGGAGGAAAATCAAAGGAGTTCCATAAAACACACCTGTAAATAAAGGTCAGGATTTAAGTCTGGCTGTTTCATTAGCTGCTTAACTTGGCGCCTTCTCTCGACCAGCTTCCTGATTTCTTTAGGCAAAATTCCCATCTCCAGAGAAGGGTCCGGAAGCTCTGGAATTTCTTCCTCATCTTCAACCTGTCAAACGATCACCAGTGCTCATCATTTTTGCTTGAGAGTTAGGTTTTAGTGTGTTAAGAGGAAAGCTTGGCAAGGCGGGGAGGGCAAAACCAAAAAACCTTTATCTACTTCTGCAAAAGCACCCAGTCCGTGAGGGGTTTTTTTGTAGTATTTAACTACACCACTTGGTCCCTGCAGGGGAACAGGGACTAAGCGTGTGTCAGTCTGGAGGCAATCCAACAGAGACATGGACCAGTAATAGGGAGTTTTAATTTTTTTTAGTGTGTGTATAAAATATATTTATACATATATCTATAAAAATAAAAATTTCATACACCTAAGTGCATGAAAGAGATATAGATGGACATGAATAAAAGCACACACATAAGCAATCCTTTCCCTGCTAAAATAATACAATGCACTTTTTTTTCCCCTTTAATTCTCTCACAAGTATTTTTGGTTTTCTGAACAGCAAAATGGAGCACACGATCTATGGAACTGATACTCTCAGTAAGGTAACTGACAAAAGGGAAATCAACAGTAACAACAGAATGAGAACCCCACCCCAAGCAACTCCAGCACAGTGAAACAACCCAACAGAAAGCACACGTTCTTCCTATTAGCATATGTGAAGAAATGATTGCTCAGCAAAAATGAAAAATATTTCAAGCATAACAGAAGAGAGAGAAACACACAAAAAGTGATAGGGACACAATGGGGTTGGCAGTCTAGTAAAGCAGCCTAAAAAAAAAAAAAAAACCCTAACAAGAAATGACACTAAAGCTTGATCCAGTACCATGCTATGAGAGAAACCAAGATAAACTGTTTTAACCTGAAGCATGCTTAAGAAGGAGGGATAAACCCACAGGAAGTTTTGGGAAACTTAATAAAAGAACTCCACATACTCTTCCTCTAATTTCTGCTGGGGTACTGATATTTCATTTGTTACAAGACATAGTCTCATAACTCCTTATGGACAACACACTTATTCCAACCAGTGAGCTGATCCCAGTTAAAAATAAAAGCCTCAGGTTTAACCTTTAGACCTGACAAGCTCACTGCTTCAGTTTACAGCACAGCTCCACCAACAACGGTGCCAGCACAGCTGAGGGAAGGAGCATAAGCAGCCATGGACAGGCCATGGCCAACACAGCTGCTGAGGAAAACAGTACACAGAAGGACACCTTGAGGAGCTCCTTCAGGTACACTGAGTATGGTTTAATGCTTTATTAAGCAGTGTGAAATTCAGCAAAGCTGGTCCTGCAGCTGACATGGTCACAGTAGCTTTGCCTGACATCCGCCCCCAAGACACACTCATAGTTGCCCTGGTGTCTAATAAAAGGTTGTTTTATTGCATTCCTTCCCCAAGCACAAGACACGTCTCCCCTTCATTCAGGTGTGCTGTATGAATCCCATGGCAACTTAAAGTTAAGGAGTTTCTATGAAGTTACTAAACTGGCCACAGAGCTCAGAAATTGCTAGGAGTTCCACTTCAGAAATTGCTAGTTACCATTTCTTGTAAGTGTGAGAGGAAAAAATAAAGTCAAACAGTGAAAATGAACTATTTCTTAAAAAGCTAATTCACAGAAAACACGCTGAAATTGAGACAGTCACAAGTTAAAGCACACAAACCTCTGCCCTCTTCCGTGCTTCTGATGACAGCCGCTGCACTGTTGTAAAGCAGATGTTAAACTCCTGGATAATGGATGGGTACAAGCTGTTGAAGTCGAGAAGCAAAATAAACTTGTCATAAAAACCTAAAACAGAGTTTAAAACAAAAGGTATGATTACTCAGTCTCACCGAGGACTTCATCCAACTCCAGAATTAATATTAAAGTGACAGTAATGCATCGCATTCCATTTCCACACCACAAATCCCTTAGAATAGCTGTTGAGGTGCACCTCCACCCATTGCAGGCAGCTGTCAGAAGTGGAACGATCCAACTCCATTAACTCATCAGAGTTGAACAGATACCTTCTGTGTTACTATAGGACACTTGTACAGTTTTCCCCACGTAGAGGAGAAACTGAAAGAAAACTTATGTGTCCATTAGAAACTCGTGCACACATACACAGTCTGAATTCCTCAAGAGCCCAGTCTTCTTACAGAAACTAAGAAAAAAAGTTTCCCAAGAGTTAGGAATTCCACAGTCCATGCTGGGAACTTCACTGCATCCAAAAGGAAACAACAATCCTGCACCCAACTCCCACCAGATACACAGGCTGCCCACTGCAGTCCCTCTGCATTACTGGACCCTACCTGTCTATAACCTCATAGGACAAAGGAAATTGCCACATCTTACCGACTTTGGGATCCAAGACTAAGCCCCCAGCATACGCTGCTTTCTTTTTCCCTATCTTTGATTTACTCTGATCTTCAAAATCTTCATCTTCATCCACCTACATTTGGTATTTAAAAAAGTCATTATCTCATCTCCAAGATCTCTGTGCTGTTGGAGAAGCTATTTTTGGCCAGTCAAATGAATTTGGGAGCCACTGCACACAGTTCCTTTTAAAATACACCCAAACCGCGATATTTTCATCATGACCCTTATTAAAGCTCCCTACATCTCAGAACAGCACTCAAGACAATTTCTATGGGAACAAACTGATCACCAGACATTACAAAGACTTAAGGAATCGTCATCATTCATCACAGCACTACTGTGTATTTTCCTGCTGGCTGTAAAAGTCAACAGCAAGAAAAAATAAACTCACTCATGACCCACAAGAAGTATTACTGCCCAATGAAAATCAACATAGTTTTTGCAAGTGAAGTGGCTTGGCTTTAGTTAAACAATAAAAACAGTACTATTGACCTAAAGAGTATTTTGCTATTTGCTTTCACTATTTTTTTGTTTGCTTTTTAGCTTTTAGTAAATTCAACACTGAATTACAAAGTAACAAATTCTGTAGATTGTATTATTGGATCAAAGCAGTGCTTGAATTTTAAATGCTTCACAATAGCATTGAATACCCTGAAGAAAAATACTTACTACAGTGAAACATAAAACAGTAATATGAAACAGACAATTTTTTTTTCCTTCTTGGTAAAAATTCTTAAAGAGAGAAAAAAGTGGACCCACCAGCTTCTGCAGAGGCTTTTTAAAGACTTGTTTGTCCGGGACGATGTAGTCTTTTTCATAAAAGGCATGAAGCAGTAAGAACTCATTACGTTCAGATCGTCCCCCCATCATTGTCCTTGACTACAGAGAGGAGGAAAAAAAGAATTCAGAGTAAAGCGCAGAAAACAAACACTGACATAGAAAACTAGACTAAGGAATCTTTCAACTATTGGCCGTTCACCTAGCATTACTATTATGCTGTATCATTAACGTGGACGAAATTCAAACGTAATATCTTTACGGAAGTTTTACATTATTCCTTGACTAGATCAAAATCTCACACTCACCACAGCAAAAAAATTTTACAGTATCATCTATTCTGAATGAGTGATTACAAATGAAAAACAGCAATCAAACAAAACACAGAACTGTCTTTGTGGAAGAAAAGAGGGGGGAGGAAAAGTCAAAACTGTACCATAACATTCCCAGAGATGTTTGTAATCTGAAGGGCTAGCGGCAGAACATTCAGCTCACACATGATCTCGAGAATGAACTTGGCATCTGTCCAGGTGTTTTCCAGCATGAACAGTAAGTGAGGAGAATCACTGGGGAAAGAATTTGTAGTACATAAGGCCTGCGTGCTGCATGGGACATACGTGGTACCTTCAAGGTGTCAGTGTGGAATAAAATTTCTATTTAATTCAACTTTTTAACTTTTAATTAAAAATAATTAGAATCTGCATATCCTACTAGTGTATCTAAAGCCAGCTCTCCGAAATCAATTTGCATTGTAAATAGTAAGCCATCACCCACCAGCAGCTTGTCGTTAGGAATCATTAAAATCATGAAGCAGTTAACAGTAGTTAAGGTATTTTACTCTACAAACACCAGCACGTTAGGTCCATGTTTCCATGACCCATCAAATAAGCAAGCACAAAACTGCACAGCAGTTCACTGAACAGCAGCCACACTTCCCAGTGAAGGATAAAACACAGATCAGCAACACACCTGTACAGATTTCGAATTTCCTCCGGTAGAATTGTCACCTTCTCTATTTTCAGAATCTGGTGGACCAGCTCAGCTAGATGGTAGCTCTTGCATCGAATTAATTCCTTAGCTGAAATTTCTACATCACAGATCATTCGACCACAGGCAGCGTTCCTTTCACCAAACCCTCCTCGACCCTTAACCATATCAAACAAGTAGCAGGGAAGAAAAAAAAAACAAGAACCATCGAATTTAACAAAGAACATACACCCAAAACACACGCTTACAGAACTCAGTCATGTCATCTACCACTGACATACTCAGGCTGTGTAATCACACCCTCCATGAACTCAATACATGTGAATATTAAGAAATAGATAGACAACCTCACTACTAGTTAGATCTTCATTCTCAAACCACTTTTTTTTTCCTTAAATAATTGAGCAGTCCCAATGGGAATGTGGGTATGGATTCTTTCTTTTGCCCAAGGATATCTTTTGTAGCAGCAGCAGCACCACCAAAAAGCCAAAAAAAAAAAAGCCACACAAAAATATTCAGCTCAGCCTCTAGGAAGGACAGGAACAGCCTGGGAAACAGTCAGGCAGTACTGCAGTACTGCAAGCCTCATACATTGTCTTCTGAACAAGTACATGCTAAGCACTGCAGAATTATTAACCCAGCAGTTCTCAATGGGATGATTCACCAATCACTCCAAATTACATTTTCTCATTTTACAGCAATAGCAGACAAAGACAGTTACAGTAAAGACTATTGCAATTAATCTGTCATTACCATCACCTACTTGAAATCTGTAAACTAAATTAGCCTAACTTGAAAATTAGTTTAGCTTATTACTGTAATAGAAGTCATATAAACACTCATCACTCCTGATCTGGGACACACGAAATCCAGCATGACCAACAGTCAAAATACATCAGTGTCACATTTACAATTCCTCATCAAAATTAATTCATTTTTAATCATATGCGACATAAAGGGCCTTAAAAGACTTGAGCAATCTTATTACCCCAAGCTTTGGCATGTTGGACCTCCTCAGTCGACCTATCTTGGACCAGTGAGGGACTTTGCACACATTAATTCTCTGAAGCAGCACTTCCAGATCAAATCCATAAATATTATGACCCTTGCAGCAGAAAAAAATAACAAAAAAAGGTTACAACAAATGCAAATTGAAAGACTTACTTTCGCACAGCCAGTATGCCTTTGCCCTTCGTGATTTTTTCATCTAATTGATGGCATTATCTCCCTCATGGAAAGCACTTTCCAAGAGAATGTTCATCAACAGTACTCATTAGTCTTAACACTAACAATGCTGTTCAGCAGAATACCAACACCAGCTCTGTAACTGGCTCATAACCCACACCATTCAGCTTTCTGCTGTGATAAAAAGACTCAGATTTAAAAACTTCCTAGGAAAAAAAAAAAATAATTCTTTATACAGTATATAAAGCTGTGAACAATTCCTTTTCTCTCTATCCATATTGACATCAGAAGTTCACACCGACATCAAAATAATGTGATTTTGTTTTCTTTTATTTCCCTTGGTACTACAGCCAGGCACTGCTGTCGAACCCAGACAGGATGGTCCTTCCTACAGCGTCACATAACAGACCACTCCAGCAACATTTTGAAACACTGCTGAGGACACTGCTAGGGCTGGCCCGGAACCTCTGCTGTAAGCAAAGTGCTGCCCTGATGAACACGAGCCTGTGTGGGCCAGCCAGTCACCAGGAAGCACTGGGTCACTATGGCAGACACACCACCACCAAGGAGCTGGGCTCCCCCAGAGAGTGCTGGGTACCAGCCTCAGGGAGCTGCTCACATCAGGAGCCTGATCGCTCGCCCCATCCTGTTCTCAACACTTGTTCTGATTATCTGCCTATACCTACAGAAGGACACAAAATTGTACATAACAAACCTCAGATTATTTCCAACTGCCTTCAAAACGTCATTAAATCAAACTCAGGACTGTATGCACCCAAACATAACAAACATAGAAAATGAGTAGTTATAACAAACCCTCAGCTGCCGATATGGTAGGAAACAACAGAATGCTCATTACACAGCTTTGCGTCAATCCCCTGGATTTGTGTAGGTCATCTCTTTGATTTACAGTACAAACACAGCCTAAGTGGTGACACCGATTACACAGCGCCTGAACTGAAACAGACTCAGGATACAAAGAGCTCCCATTTCTCTAGAAAATCACAAGGGTTTTTGTTTCGTTTTGTCTTTCTGAGTTAAGGAAAAAATACTTATTTCAAATACTGCAGAAATACTGCCTATTTCAGATACTATGGGAAATAATAGGATGTATAAAATGCTGTCAGGGAAAATACCAAAGTATACTTGCTGTCTTATAAGCAAATTCAATTCATAAGGCAGTCTGAGGCAAACATAAAAAGAAACTGAAATGGGACAAAAGAAAAAGAACAAAGCTGACCAACTGACAATATGCTTTAATTTAACTCTCAGAGTCTCAGAGCTACTCACCACAACAACATCTGGGTCAATTTTGTGAATCTTCGCAAGGAAAAATCCCAGCAGTGTTCTCTCTGTTGCAGCAATTTCTATTTTAGCATTCTAAAAGGAGCAAGAGAGCACCTGATTTCAATGACCCAATAAGTTTAAAATGGAAACATCTCCTCTCTCCTACTAGTTACGAGACAACAATAAAGCACCAGAGTTCTCCTTTTCCTTCTACAATTCAAGGCTTTTTGTTCTCTCTCACGTAGACATAGAAAGCTTTTCTCAGAGGCTTTTCTCCATTTTGCTTTTGTATGCAGGTGTCTAGTGATAATTTAAGAGCCTCCTAAGAATCAAGAACACCAGGAAAATGCTCCGTGTGCATCCTTCACTCACAGGCTTAAGGTCACACAGAAAGAGAGGAAAAACAAAAACAGATTACTTTACTATTCTGTCAACCTTCCCAATGCCCTTTAGAAAAGGTAAATTTTGGCAGATTTTACTACCCAAGGAAAGAAGAAAAATTTTCCTTTTTTATTATGAGCACATTCCTGTGCAATAATGAAAATCAATCACGATTTTAAGCCCCCCTACAAACCCTTTTGAACTCTTGTCTGACACCCCATCTTACCAGCACCACTAGCAGTAGTGCTGAACCACACAGAGCACACGCCTCTGTTCAGAGCGACACAGAATAAATACCTACACGTAGCTCTGGGGAGTAGAGAACCAGTGGAACAACACCTTTGCACGTCTCTTCCACAACTCACCCAAGCCAACACAATGTTTTAAGAGGTACTACAGCCAGAAGGCTAACCACTTGACATTACCTTATTTTTAATAGCTTCTTTGAAGTCATAAGGAAAAATGCAATCATTCGGTTTGGAAACAACTGCAAAAGAAATTATATTTCCTCTTACAAACATGTTCATAACTGCACCCTCCATTAGCATCCATCCATAACAAAAGGAGCTGAGGAAAACTGACTTTAGTTCTAAAAAGCTAGCCTTCTGTGAATACTTGCCTTCAATGTCAAATGTTTAAAAACACACAATTCCTTCATTAAAAGTCATCTCTCCCAGATGAGAACTGCTACCTTTAATGAAGATCCTACGCCTTATTTAACTCCTTGCCTCCCACTCATCTGCCTGGCATGATGAAAATACCAGCACAGAAAAGCCACAGAAAGAACAGATTGGGAGTTACTGCAAGCTGCCTGCTACGAATGTACGGTTAAAAGAATCTGTGAACTTCTCAAGAGACTGCTCCAGGACAGTAACTGATGAGACATGAACCAGAATCATCTCACCTAGATTCTCTCCTTGCACGAACTACTAACCAAACGTTCCAGTTTTGCCTGAAGACAATTCCATGACTTCTGAAGTTGGGTAGACCTTGTATGTACATATGTCTTTAAGATAACTGAGTAATCAGAAAGGTATTAAACAATTCAGTCTGGCAGGCACAGTTTAGGTTATCAATGGAGATAATTATGGTTCACAGCTTCCCAAGCATTTCCTTTCACAAGCATTCAAAACCATTACTTCCAACTAGAGTCCAAGTCTCAAAATTTAGCTGATCCCACTGCAAGAGACTGTATTTTCTAGGAAACCTTGTTTATCAATAAACTTGATGGGTTTATTTTTCAAGTTCTGTTGAGAAGAACTGACCTGAAAAATAACTGACAGTAAAATTGTCTGAACTCATGGGTGAGAAATATAATCCAACAAAACACGATGTAAAACTAACAAAAAGGAGAGGAAACTACATACTGCAAGGTTACTTCACATGACCTCAAGCTAAGATTTTCAATAAAGTTTTCAATAAAAGGTCAGTATCTAATAGGTAAGGAAAAAAGCGTGCCTGGGAGACAGAAGTTAGCCACTTGACATAGTGAAGTTTAAAAAACAAACAAAAAAAGAGACACCAAGACACCCCACTCTGAAAAGTTTGATTTTTTTTTTAAAACACATAAGCTGTTCCAAGTACATACCACAGAAGTGTGTCTGAAAAGGAGGCTGAGGTGGAGCTTTATCCAAAGGAAATTTCTGATGAATCAGAGCTGCCATAGCCACAATCTAGACCAACGATGTACAAAATACACTTCATCATACAAATGATCACTAGCAACACCCACTTCTCCCCCACACACTTTTTTTTTTGTCTATTTTCTCCTGCTTCCACAAACAAACTAAAAAATTTATCATGTACTCCAAATATAAGTTAAGAAAATGTATGAACTGATCTTAAGTAAAAGAAATCACAACTTATTCTTAAATGATTATCTTAGAACTCTGACATTAGATATCACTCATTTAGGAAAACCCTGCTTGCAATCAAGTTTTGTTCTCTTTGTCTGCTTGAAAAATTTGGCAGCATTATTTCCCTTCCACCCCAAAAGCCAGAGACACCTGTCCCCAGAAGTGGATACCCAATCTCTTACAAGTCAGGAAGACTTATGCTGAAAAACAGACAAACGCCTAATCACACTTCATGATCTGCAGTCCACAACTGAGGGTGGCCACCCACATCTCCCCTACTCTATGAGAAAAGGAGAGAGCCTCGCAGCAGAACAACAGGTGCTCTAAGATTTAGACCTTGCTTCAGAAATTAAAACCAGCCATTTTACCTAGGACTGTAACACTGAAGTCTACAAAAAAAAAAAATCTATTAACAGCTGTTCTGGAATAATCTTATTCATAATTATTATGCACAACTGACAAAATACTCAAAAATATTTTTAAATATACAGGATCTGCGGTCACAATGAATTATCACCAAACACCCCCAATGAACCCATAGTTTGGCTTATGCTTGTGACCTCTAGTAAATGTTTCTTTGAAATGCTGGCAGTACAGAGAAGTTAATCAGTAGTAAACATATTTAGGTATATTTACCTCGTTCTGGTGAGTCTTTGGGTTCTGAGTGGTCTTCATGCTCAGAGACATGACCACGAGAGGAGGAGGAGGAGGAAGATCTTTAGCCACGTTCACCAAGCCAGGCTTCATGGCCACTGCCTCTACCTTGCACCAGCTGACTGACTGACTCGCGGGCTCTAAGGAAACAACAGGAACTGCCATCACTCTTCTACGAATCACAGGTAAGACTCCTCTAACAGCACCACCGTAAAGACCGTGCTCCTTTGCCCTTGTGGGCAAGGCCCAGATTCATCCTGCCAACATCCTGGCAACTCCCAAGGTCCTCATTTAGTTGTCAGAAGCCTTGTCACACCTTAACACACACACTCCTTAACATCAAAAAAGAGAGCGAAGGTTTGTATCTAGGCCAGGAAGACTTCCTGCCTCTCCTGTTAACGGCCTCGAAACCCAAGTCTAGTAGATTCCCAATTCACACGTCACAGTTACACACGTAAGTTGAGGAAGACAAATTCCTGTGGAATTCATTTCCACAAAATCCAGTGGATTCATTTCCCTAACAAGGAGAGGAAAACCACAAAAGAAAAATTATAACAAAGTACTCATTCCCAAAAGATGCTGATGAGGTAACTCACTCCTGGCAGTTACAGTGAAGCTGGGACTGCACTTCTGAAGGGTTAACCTTTTGAGGACAGGTGTTGGTAGACCCAGGTATTTTTCTTATCCCTGCAAGCTATCTGACACCTCTCTGGAAACCAACACATCTTACCTTCTCTCATCATTCTTGCTTTAAATGCAACTAGATAACTGACTAAAACATCTTCAGTTATTAAAAAAAACACTGAGGATCTCTCAAAATGAAGACAGGCAATCAACTACTGAACAGCTTTTAAATTTGATTTCCAGCTTCTTAACACCCAGCGCTTCAACTAGCACACTACAGAACAGTGGTCTCCAAGGTGGGATGCACACACCCCGGGGGCACAAAAGACAAACTGCTGGAGTTTGGGAAGAAAATATTTTTGTACCATTAATAAATATATTATTTTTAAGAAATTGGTTATTTCACATACCCCACTCTTTTTTCATTTATATTTTTGTGTACTAAGATATTATGTGAATTATAAAAGTAATAATTTGTAAGCAAACATCCATATATTTGGAGTACATGCCCAATTTTTTAGTGATGGTGGTGCACAATCAAACTGGTTTGGAGACCACTGCTTGGGACAAGCTCTGGTGCTCCCTAGCACTGACACGACAGCATCATCATGAGCAGTGATGACAGTTTCTGGAGAAGTTGTAGGAGGCTGATCATTTGGTTGAAGACTTGCATATTCTGAGTCTCTCCAGTACAGAGATAGACTCAAGTTGCTTCCTACCCCTGAGGCCCTCTGTAGGAAGCGTGAAAGGGAAAGTACAAGAAACCAAGAACTGTCTGATAAACTAGATAATAAAAATAATCAGCTTTGGAACAGAAAACCCTGTGCGATGACTGCAGAAATTTACATAAACATAATTAGCTAGCTAAGGAGATAATTTTCAATGGAGTAGACATGCCACAGTTTTGAGATGAGCAATCTGACAATAAGATATGGACATATGGACCCTCCCTGGAACCCAAAGGCTGTAACAGAGATGTGGGGAAAAAAAAAAAGTTTCCAAGTTTCCTTAGTTTACCATTTAACTCTGAAGTGGAATCTAATTCCAGCAAGGCTATCTAAGGACAGATAATGAACATCAACATTAAGTAAAATGAAAGTGTTACTGTCTGAACCATTAGTTATCACTACCACGACATTCGCCATCTCGGATTCGAGGAACAAAACAGCTCTGGCCTCTTTTCAGGTGAAGAAAGAAAATGCCAAAGAAATATGAGGTCAATTGTTGGGCAAAGAACATGGGAGAAAAGCTATTCTTACGCCTTTAAGATCAGTGCCAGGAAGTACACTGATGCTTGCCAACGTCTGGTGGAAAAGCCACAAGAATTAATTTGTCTTTTTGTAGTCAAGGATTTGTTGCGTCTATTCCAGCTCAAATCCCTCCTGGTATCAGCTTGGTCAGTTTCTGAGCTAGGTGCTGAAGAGAATTGCCATATCAGAAGTTGATACTGTCAATACTATGCTTGAAGCAGCTCAGAAAGATTCCATGAGAAGCCGTAAATTTTGTCAAGCATGATTAGCATCCCTGTGTTCCTGGGAATTATCAGCACACCTGAATGAAGAGCTCTAACCAAGCCAAAGTAAGGCAACATAACCATGCATGAGTAGCACATGCCACTCCAGAGGCAGAAAGGATTTCACACAAGGAGGTTCCACATCACAAACTTTGAAGTGCAAAAAAAAAAAAAACACAAAAAAGACATCTGTCAGTGGTTAGTGCTTAATAAGATAATATTTGTCTTTCCTGAGAGGAAAAAAGACGACATTTCTAGGAAAATAATTTTAAGCTCAGTATACACTGCTTTAGGGCATGTACCAAAGAGCAGCTGCTAGGCACTGCACAGTTCCCCTCTCACTGCCATTCACAGCTAGAATCTGACCTGCACAGCTTTACAGGGACACAGCTTTCAAACAGGAAGAAGTTACAATTTGTACTAGATGATGAAAAGTGCATAGAGAAACTATAAATTCTCATTTCACAAATTAATTTTATCAGTAGCATTTAAATTCTTCCTCCTCCCCAGAATCCACCATCATGCATGTTTTTCAGCAAACGAACATTTCACAAGCAAAGTATCATACGTGGATTTTTTATTTCCAGCCAGCACGGTCCTTTGATCTTCCTACTCAACAAGAGAAGTTCCAGACTAGAAGCGTTAGTTCCAAATGCATGTGAAAACGTTTCTCCTTTCAGATCCTGGGGAAGCCGAGGGTATTCAGCCTAGCAAGGAACAAAAAGCAGTGAGTCATTTCACACCACGAAAGCCTTCATGTTGACACACTGTATTCAGACAGCACCCTAACAAAATGAGGGAATATCTGAAATCACTGTAATTTCCCACAAGCAAAACCGTAACCTGTAATACCTTACAGTAATTCCAGAAATTACACTATTGTGTAATTTCTACTTAAATCAGGACACCAATATAAAAAATGCACCGAAGCAAAAGTTCTTCACCCATACGGGATGCAAGAGAAATACTACCATCAGCCAAGACTACAACAGAGATCAACAACCATTTTAATACAAAAACTGCTCAAGTGTGGTAAAGCTAATGAGACAGTTACAGTCTTTGTATGATAGACAAGATTAAAGCTGGATATTTGCACAACTACAGTAAGATTTGAGATACTCAGCAAATCTCTACAGGATGATGCTTTAGCACCTAAAACTAGTATTAAAAAAAATTATTTTCAAAGGCATCACCTCAGTAACTGACCAGAATGGTTCACAGCTGCTGAGCCACTTACATTCTAAATCAAGTCAAGCATTTCTGCTAATTAAGAGTAACTACTGATGTTCTCAGGGGATTTTTTTCCCAATTTTACAGCTCTTCAATTCAAGATTTGCTCACCCAGCTGCTATTTCCAAAAGCCATATGAGCAGAGGCACCAGCTATATTCTAGACATGGATTCCAAAAACATTTAAAGGTATGTAAGCAACTTAAGATATCAGGCCCTGACCCAGCACAGCTAATGGGCTGTTAGAATGATTAGTTGATTTGGTGGCAAAACAAAGCTACACAAAAATAATACAAAATACAATAATACAAAAAAAACAAAAAGCAAACTATAACTGGTGAAGAAGGTGGGAGGAATGTAGCAGTTGTGGGGAGTATTTTCCCCCCCTCCACGATTTATTTACAGAGATACAGCTAACACTAACAAATCAACACATTATAGTTTTCCTGGTACTTAAATGTTTTTTGTTATGGACTAGCAAGCATACAAATGGTAACAAAAACAAGCAAAAAAAAAAAACCAAAAGAAGCCACAAACTTAGGGTTTTTTGCTTGTTTGTTTAAAGTAAAAAAAAAGATAAAATTCTTAAGTAGTTAAGAAAACAGGTTATGGTCTTCCATCAGATTAATTATACTCACCGAATACTTAACTTCCAAGTATTCAGACTTTGCTGGAACATCTGGGATCTCAAATGCATAATGTTTTTCCACTTTCTATATAAAACAGAGATATTACTATTTTTCTAGCATCTCCGAACTGAAAATTAATTCTGTCCAAAAAGAAAGTTAATGAAATAAAGGCCAACCATAGCATAATATCTCAAATATCATGGTCTTGATCACATATTACCACTTTTGCAGCTCATCATAGCCATCTAAAGATAGTACAACAGCTCGAACTCCATTATTTAACCTTTTCAGGTTTTCTTACCATGAACAGCTTATAGAAACTTAACTGACATACTAACCATTACAAGCAAAAAGCATACAACATAATAGCTAAGGGAATTCAGAAATGTCTTGTACATTCAGACTGCAAAAATATTCTTGAGAACTGGTGTTTGCAGACAACCACAGTAATCACAAAATGGCCGAGGCGGAAAGGCGTCTCCAGAGGTCGTCCAGTCCAACCCCCTGCCTGGAGACGGGTCAACTGGAGCTGATTGCACAGGGCTGTGTTCAGTTGGGTTTAGAGTATTTCCAAGGATGGAGACTTGCACAACCTCCTCCGGGCAACCTGTGCCAGTTCTTAACCTCCATTACAGTCAAAAAAAAAAAAAAAAAAAAAAAGCATTTTCTTATCCTCTGATGGAATTTCAGATGTTTTTATATTATACCTATTGCTCTTGTCTGCCACTGTCTTTACTTTCCCAACCTCTTTAGATATTTATACCCAGCAGTAAGACCACCTCTGCCCTCCCTCGCCCCTTCCCGAAACCTTCCCTTTCCTCATGACAGATGCTCCGGCCCCCATAATTATCCCTGTGGTCCTGAGCTGGGCTTGCTCCAGTATGTGTGCATCCTCCTTGTACCAGGGAGCTCAGCTGAACCAAGGGCTCCGTGTGTGCCTCACCAACCAGGACCACCTCCTGTGACCTGCTGCCAACACTGCCTCCTGCAGCCCAGGGTAACCTGGGCCTTTTTTTGCCACTAGGTTACAATGCTAGCTCAGGGTCAGCACAGTATCTGCCAGGATGACCAGGGCTCTTTCTACAAAGCTGCTGCCCAGCTGCTCAGTCACAGAGCCTATGGGGTTATTTCCCTCTTCAGGCAGGACTTGCCCTTTCCCATTGCTGAAACTCATGAGCTCCCTGTAGGCCGTGAGTTATCTGCAGCTGTCACAGTCCTTCTGCACAGCAACAAAACCACCCGCTGCCTCCCACACTGCTCAGTGCCTTGCGCTGCCTGCAGCCCTGCTGAGGGGTGCTCTCCCCACCACCCAGGCCACTGACAAGGGTAGTGCGCACCCTTGGGCCCGGTATCAATCCTGGCACTACACCACCAGCGACCGGCCCCAGATGTGCTTTGTGCTGCAGATCACGACCTTCAGAGTGCAGCAGGTCAGCTGCTGCTCTCCCCTGTCCACCAAGCCAGCCAGCTCCTTACAGAAGGCTACCAGCTCGGTTAATTTCCCCTTTGTAAATCCACACTGAGGGTTCCCAAGCACCTTCTTGTTACTTTGCGTGTCTGGCAACAACTTTCACAGTTGGTTGCTCCACCACCTTCTCCCAGGTGTTGAGGTGAGGCTGACCAGCCTGGGGTTCCCCAAAACGTCCTTTGCAGAATGGCTGAGGCTGGAAGGGACCTCTGAGGTCATCTTCTTGCTCATCTTGCGGATACTAATGACATCTCCTCTCTTACTAGTCCTCAGGGGCCTCTGCTGATCATCATGACTGTCATGGTTTTTCCATATGTATTCCACAGCATGACAACATGTAATAAACTGATGGAGTTGGGAGAGCTGCTGAGGGAGAACTACAACTCCCAAAATGCTCCTGCCCTCCCACATGGTTTCCGGGAGGAAGACACAAGGACTACAGCTCTCAAGATGCTCCTGTCCTTCCCATGTGGTTTCAGGGAGGGAGACAACAAGCCAACTCAGTTCCAGGGGCTCTTCCCTTTTGCCTCTGAACACCATTGTGGACGACACAGTCAGGAGACTCTCCCTTTTCCTTATACACGTATTTTCCTTTTTGTGAAATTTACTGTTCTCTATTCCTTTCACACTGTATTATCTCACATTCCTTTACCATTTTAAGCGAAATATTTTTCTCCTTATCTCAACTCAGCACCTCCTCCTTTCTCACTCCTCTACCTGGCCTCTGTGAGGGGAAGGGCAGGGCAGGGGGCTAGGCACTGTCATGGGACAACCTTTGATTAACCCACAACAATGACTTTTCACAGATAATCAAGAGTGGTCTCACAGTGGCACCGGCCACTTCCCTCCTCGTTCATGAGCACCTCCCATCATGCCCCATGTTCCTGTATCTGTGCAGTCTGATGTTCCCTAACCTGATTCTCCTCCAATGAGCAGGAGCCTTCCTCTCTCCAGACCTTCCTTCTGGTCCCTTGGTGGCCAGGGATTGCTGGAGGCCATGCTTAGTAACTCAATACCTTCTTCACCTTGGTCTTTGTATCTCAGCCTCTTCCACACCCTTTGTCACCACATCCCCTGCCCCTTTCAGCATCAGGCCCACACTTTCCATCGTTTTTTAATACCTTTAGCGGCCTTTCTTGCTGCCTTTTGCCTCTCTTGCCAGATTCATCCTCAGATGGGCTTTGGCCTTCCTAATGCTGTCTCTGCATGCTTGGACAGTGTCTGCATATTCCTGCTGTGCCACCTGACCCATGATTTCCTTTTCTGTTTGAATCTATTGAGAAGTTCCTGGTTCATCCATGCAGGGCTCCTACCACCTTTGCCTTAATTCCCGTTTGTCAGAGTGACTCATTCCTGTGCACAGAGGGGGTGATCCTCAAAAACAAACAACATCTCCTGAACCCCTATTCTCTCCAGGGTCATAGTCCATAGGATTTGTCCCAGCAGATCCCCAAGTGGGCCAAAGTCTGCTCTCCAGAAAACCAGGGTTATAATCCTGATTTCTCCGTCCCTCTCTTCCCTCGTAATACTGAGCTCCAACATCTCTCGTTCACTGCAGCCAAGGCTGCCCCCAGACTTCACATCTCTGATGAGTTCTTCCTTGTTTGTAGGAACCAGGTTTGTTTGTAGGAACCAGGTCCAGTCGAATCTTCTCTCATCAGGTCTCCAGTCAACTGCGCCCAGAAGTTGTCACCACTGCATTCCAGAAACCTCCTGTATCGCTTGTGCCCCAGTGCATTCTCCCTTCAGCTGATATTGGTGTTGTTAAAGCCCTCCAATAAGCAACAGGGCTGGCAAAAGTGAGATTTCTGCCACAGAAGACCTCATCAGGCAGTCTGTAGCAGACACCCAGCGTGATGTCACCCCCCAGGAGTCTGCTCTACAATCCTGACCAGGAAGCTCTCGAACAGCTCTTTGTCCGCCCTTAGGCAAAGCTCCATGCATGCTCGCTGCTCTCTCACATACAGGAACTCCCCCTCCTTGCCATCCTGCTTAACCACATCCTAGCCCACCATGTATACATGATCCCAATGAGCAGCTCTGTATCTGCACACAGTTCCTGCTTTTATACTCTGTGCTTTAGTATACAGACATTTCAGAGAGGGACCCAAGAGAGCTGATTTCCCAACTACCTGCCAGCAGCCTACTTTATCACACGCCTTCTATGTTAGCATTGTATTTTTCCACTTGATTGACTCCAGTCTTACTAGAAAGTAGTGAGGTTTGTTTATATGTAACACAAAGATGGTTAAAGTCTCTAGTCCAATAGAACTTCACTGGAAGTTAAGTATCACTTCTGCTTTCTGTGAGAGCAGTAACAATTTTTTGTTTTTCACAAACAATTACCTCCACTTTTCAGATAATTACAATATCCTGTGCTATGGAACCTGCTCAGGTGCTATGCTCTACTATGCTGTGCTCTGTAATACTTCACAAACCATCTGCTCCACTGTTACACATACACACTACAGAACTGTGTTTCACTGTAACTATGCTGCAGCATTTTAACTTGTACTACTTGAATTCCTAGAGGCCCTTGCAATTTAAGGTCATATTTTCACTAGACAGCACATGAAGTTCAGCACATTACAGACAGAGTCAGCACAGACACTTACTGTAGCGGTGTAAAATAAGAAAAAAAGGCTACCATAAAGTTGGAATAAAATTTCACAGAACAATTGAATGGATGCACACTTAGGTAAACTCAGAAGTTGCTTGCTTTTGTTGTTGTAGTTCTTAATTCTTTTTGTTTGTTTCCTTTNAGCATCAGCAGTAGCTCCCTTGGAGCACTACAGTCAGCTGTCAAGTTTGCTGCTTCTCACATCACCGCAATACCACTACGACTTTAGGCCACAAAACCTGGGTAGGGAGGAGAGGGCCCTCTATCAAACAGGCAGAAGGCAAATCCAGAACCAACTGTAGCATCAGCTGCCACACAGAAGCAGAAAGAAGTAATATAGCTCCATACAAGAGCATCGCTGTGAGGTCAGAACAGTGTAAGAAATTAGCCCTCAAATGCAGACACGTGCCATTTAGCCACCACAGCACCTCACACCAGCAGCACACTACAGTCACAACGTAGCAGATAGCTGTGCACTGCTTTTGGCACTTTTTTCCCCTAACTCTCAGGCTTCAAACAAGTTCTTGTTACAAACGCAAGCTGAACACAGTGTAAAAATAGTACGCTGCAGTGATTCATCTGCGTTATTCCACAGAGCTCAGCTCAATTACACAAGCCCTGGTCATAACTGCAGTGAATGAATGCTTTGCTGCAGAGTAATCTGCCCTTCAAGTGGCCCTTCAGAGAGCAGAAACGAGCAGCAGTGATTAGCTGCTAAGTTTCTAAGTGGAGTATAAGGCTGCTTTCAAACTGATTTGTGAAGACTTGCTAACTTGGCAGCAGTGCAACCCACTGAAGCTGCAATTAGCAGCAGGTGCAGGAGGAAGTGATATGGCCTAAGTGTATCTGTTCACAGGGACAAAGTTTGGTGCTGGCAAGGCCAAGACGGGCACACGAGCACACAGAACAACTTGTCTCAGTGCATAAACAGTGGCTGTCTCCACAACACCAGCAAACAGGATGCTCTGAATAAAACAACTCCAGGCACACTGTAGGTATGCCAGTAACTTCCCAGCTAATGGTGGAAGAACACCGGTTTCTCCAAGTTTCACAGTACTATGCAAGAACTGAGACAGCACCCCAGTAATTCCACAATTACCTTACAGGCAGCAACAGCACCCCCTGCTGCAGAGATGCCACCTGGCCAGATTTGCGTTGCAGCACCCTGCCACGTGTGCACAAGCAAACTGCATTAGGCTGGAACACCAAGGTTTGCAGTACCCTCCTTGAATAGTCCTCCAAAGGCCCCACCAGCAGTCCTGCCCACCCCTACTTTCTCCCTTATCCCCCTGCACTACCAGCTGTACCCTCCCATCCACTCATTAATCCCTTCCAGGAGAAAGTAACTATCAAACTCACAAAAAAATTATGCCAATAAAACAAAGCTAGAGAGCCTTCTACCCTGCTAAGCAAGTAAGAATCAGTTACCTGAAGAGTCTGACAAATTCTAACAGCATTTGAATTCCTACTGTTCGGAAACGCTGCTGGTAGGTTATTTCAGAGCTTCTCTGAACCCTCAACTATCCTGCCTAATTTATTCACAATTTACATTGTATAAGGACAGTTGTAGCAAAACAATGCATTTTAAATGCCTCTCTTGCTGCTTATCTCCATTCAATGTTTTTAGAGCACAAAAAGGTCTTATCATTTCTCTTCACTTCACTAGGCTGAAAAAAGCTCTTTCATAGTAATCTCTGGTATAATTGATCTTCCTTTTGTCTCATCCTCCTAACTGCCATCTTCTGCATCTGCTGTTGCTCGAGTTCACCATTCCTCATCAGGATGACCAAGTGTTACAATATTCTAGATAAGATCTAGTGCTTTAGTGCTGCTACTTCCCTGTTCTTGCTGGGGATCACTCCTGCTTACAGCCAAGAATCCCAGATGCACCGCAGTCACATGTTTAGAAAATACAGTCAAGTTGTTCATCCCAAGCTCTATTTAAAAACCAGTAAAAATTCAACAAGCTTTGAACTAACTTCAGAAACAGCAGCTCAAATATTTCATGGAATGGTTTACCTCAATTTCTAAAAGCCATCTTTGAAAGTTAAACTGTATTATTCTGTCACCTTATTCATACAATTTTTCTTGAGTATAATGAAGCAGGTGGTTTCTTCCAAGATTCTTTTATCTGATCTCTCCCCTCTTTCCCTTCCTGGAATACAAGTGTCTGCAGCCTCTGTTTTAGTTATGAATCAATTAGCCCTAAATTTCCTTTCTCATTCCTGAGAGGGTCTCTGAACAACAAGCTATTACAGACTTGTTTTTAAACAATTGTTGAATTCATTCCTTTCCAGTCCTCACATAAAACAAGTCATAACCAAAAATACAAGAAAAGTAACACTAAAAATGGTAAACCTTCATCAAAATTTTAAGAGAGAAAATAAACTAGGGGAAAAAAAAAAAAAAAAAAGTTTTACAATTTCTGACCAGCTCCCCAGAGAGAATCTTACAAGTCACAAGATCACCACCCTGAGAAAAGTTACAGCTAATTCCACACCACCAGTAGTTGCAATGGAAGCCAGCTTTATGCAGCCAATGATGCTACTTCAACAGAAACGTTTCTCAGCACTTATTGAACAAATCTTTTTGTCCAATTTGCCTGTTAGCCGTCTCTCCTCCGCACAAACTCCCCCCGCCGACAAAGGACAGATGCTCTATGCAGACAAGCGAGCGAGCTTCCTCACACTAACGAGCTCATTTGGTCCAAATCTGCAACACTAACAGCAGTATCAGCTCTTTTCCTGCAGTTATGACAAATATTACTGTGTGTGCACATTTTCCAGTACAGCAACATTTTATTTTTCAATGTTCTTTTAAGGATTTGTTGAGCAAACGGAGCACAGCAATAATAAAACTGCAGAACTGCTGCACAAAACCGTAAGGCCAGAAGAGCTTAAGGTTCAAGATTGCCAACTACTGCGTAAACTCACAACGACAATCTGTGCTCCAAGCACACATTCAGAAGACAAAACCACCAGGCTGAGAAGAAGGATGAAACATGCAGAGCAAAAGCTCAGTATGACACCTGGTCAAATGCAAGGACAGTCTCACCCCAATGTACCCATCCATTTGCTGCACAATCTTCTATTTTAAATTTTAACAGAATGATCTGATATTTTCATTTCAGAATAACCTCTCTCACTGGATGGTGTTTCAACAGACTTCCCACCTTTCAAACCAGAACAACAGAAAACGACCAAACGGAACGCTTGTATACAAACCTTGGATTTGAACTTCATGATCTTATACTTTGGTGAAATGCAGTCATTAAATTCCTTGAAAACGCTCATTATGGTTACTGGAGTCTCTGTCTCCTTCCCAGTGGACAAATTCATTTCCTCAAAAACAGAAGTTTTACAAATTAGAGAAAAACAGACAGACAGGACCAATAAGCTGAATTTTGCTTTGATATCATGAACCATTCGTCTCCTTTAAGAGCACACTACAACGCAACCAGGCAGGAAAATGTGAACTGAAAAAACACTACTTGAAACAGAGCATTGAGAAGGCTCTAAGCTCTCTCACGATACTTCAAGACGCTTTTACTCCGTGAGCAGCAAATCTAAGCGCGGCAATTTGTCTGCGCCGGCTGGTTAGGGCCGGGGCAAGCAGCAGAACGCCCGGTACATCCGCACACGGCACGATGTACCACGATGTGCTGCACATCGCTCCGCCACCTGCATCAGATGGCGCTGGCTCAACGGCTCCCATCAACGTGCCACAGAAACTCACAACCTGCCACGATCAGAAGGAAGGGTACTTACGCCTGACATGCTGAGAAAGATACTCACTGTTTCACGTGGCAGAAGATAAACAGCTCTCTCAATGTTTTTCACCATCACACAACAGCTGACGTAGGTGTTTGCTGATTCAATCCAAACTTTGCCAAACAAAAATACAACGCCTAAGGAAGAACAGCAGAGCAAAGAGTTCCATATGCAGCTGTTAATGTTGCTTAAAGCAGCCAATTATGTATTATTTCTGCACAGAAACACCATCTCCTCATTTTGGTCCTTGAACAACAACTCCTCCCAATGCAAGCAGCACATTCTAATTCATTTTAAACACCAGCTTTATAGATGGGTATCTGCACAGTTCTTCGCACTCCTACCTCCACCACTACAGTAACACCACCTGGATAGATGAAATTCAAAATAGCATCACACAACCAGCCTCAGAATTCCAATCTGATATTCCATTTCTACCTGCATTTGTTTGATAATCCACGAGGAAAGAGCGTGAGGGAGATGTCACTGGAAGCTGAACATGATCAGCCTGCCTGCACTGTCAATCAGTCCTGGAACATCTGTGTCAGCTCCAATCTCCCATTCTTGAGCTAGATCAGCACAATCAACCCGCTCTTCCTACACCGCAGTAGTGTGAGATTAAGACTTCACTACCAACAAAATCTGCAGAAACACACTCAGAAGACAAAAACTAGAAGCTGATTGATTGTAAAAGATTTCAGTTGGCTTTTTCTGAACAGACAAGGACACAGGGGAGGTGCTCCAACCCTCTGATCATCTTCGTGGCCCTCCTCTGGACCTTCTCCAATAGCTCGATGTCCTTCTTGTGCTGGGGACCCCAGAAATGGGCACAACACTCCAGGTGGGGTCTCAGGTGGGAGAGCAGAGTAGAGGGGCAGGATCACCTCCCATGCCCTGTTGGTCACACTTCATTTGATGCGGCCCAGGATGCGGTTGGCCTTCTGGGCTGCAAGTGCACATTGTCTGCTCATATTAGGAAGAAATTCTTTCCTGTGAGGGCGGTGAGACACTGGCACAGGTTGCCCAGCGAGGCTGTGGCTGCCCCCTCCCTGGCAGTGTTCAAGGCCAGGCTGGATGGGGCTCTGAGCAACCTGGTCTGGTGGGAGGCGTCCCTGCCCATGGCAGGGAGTTGGAAGTAGATGGTCTTTAAGGTCCCTTCCAACCCAAACCACTCTGTGATTCTATGATTGGAAGATGTATTAAATCGCAAGAAATACGCCAAGATGCTAAGCCAGTAGCTGTAATGACAGCAGATATTCCAAAAAGCTTACATACAGGAGAACTAGCATAACTGACTCTTTACCGTGGTCCACATTGTTACTGTACGTGCATATCTGAGCCACTGAGAATCTGGCATTAACAAGAAATGCTGCAAACTGCCAATCCAGTGATGCTGCTAAACTCTGAAATAACACAGAACAAGTGTAGCTGAATTACAAGTACAGTTCTGAATTACAAGTAAAACAAACTTCCAAGTACACTTGGAAAACTTAATTTCACCTGACTTCCCTTCAAACTCCATACATAATTTGGAATTTGATCGCATGAGAGACAGTTTCTCTACTATTAATGAAATCAGAAATATGAGAGCTGTAACTGTCTTAGAAACAATGTCTCAAATAAGGAAGATCTGGGATTTTGGAATCCATGTTTCTCCTCGGTCTGACAACACACACAACAAGTCGTTCCTTAGGAGCTGTGAATTATCTTTGCCATGCAATCTGCCAGATGTGAAGGTACCTTTCTTACTCCATTAGACAGAAGATAAATCAGTGGAGATGCACTAAGATGAATGACAGGGTCAGAGTGACAGGCTAAGAAAAAAATCATTTCTTGAGTGCTTGGAATAGATGTGAACAAGACTACTTTTGTCAAGGACAGAGAAGAGAATGTTGCAGTTTGGAAGATGAGAGCGAGGATACATGCTTCAGCTGCACAAAGTGTCTTAGAGATCTTAATACAGAGACAATCTTCAAGATTTAGACAGTTTGAATAAAAGGATCTAGAAAGGGCAGAAATTACAGATCTAAGTGACAGGGAGGATGGAGTTCTTGTCCTCAGCAATCACTTCTCTTTTGAGAGACAGACAGACTCAGGTGGGTTTGCATCACAGCAGGCGTTGGCTGTTTGAGCAGCTGCCAATATTAAGAGCATTGAGAAGTTAACCTGCCAGAGGCGTGTATGTCAGCAGATGAGAAGTAGAAAGAAAGATACACAAGCCTGCCAAAAACAGGACAAAAAGCCACCTGTGTTGCAGAGACAAATTGCAATCAGCTCTAGCACAGACAAGTAAGTGGTCCTGATCCCCAGATTTCACAGAAACAAAATAATTTAGAACAGAAGGAACCTTTGGATGTCAGCTGGTCCCAAACACACGCGCGTTCTGAAAGCTGGGCAACTTCAAAAGAGTTCTTAGAGATATTTCACATGTAAAACCAAGAAATTCAAGAAGAGATATTGGGCTCTATCCCCTGTAAGCTCATTTGCGGGAAGTAGGAAGAAAGGAAAAAAATAAGCAGAACTTATGAAACACAACATCTGCTAAAAGGAAGATAAGTTAGCAGTGAATCAAAAGGTAAGCCCAGTCAAGAGACAGAGAAACTGTTTTGCTCAAGGGAAAAAAAGGACTTTTTTAATTATTTCTTTAAAATGTTAATAGGATTACAATTCAAGTTCTGTCTCTGATATAGTAAAGACAGTTATGAAAAGTAAGCCTCCAAAAAATTAAGTTTGAAAGAGTCTTGTGATTACACTATAGTATTTACCCTTCAGGCAACGCATTTGAGATCACAGCAAATGAGGCATAAACAAAGATCATGAGCATGTTAGACAAAAAGCAGTACCAAAATTCTCCCTTCCACACTGCTAATTGAAAACAGGTGCAGTCTTTATTATTCAATCATGAAAAAGTCATAATGAGAGAAGAACACTCCTTGCATGGGAGGAACAGAAATCCTTTCATAATTATGCTCCATTCAGCAACCACTGACTTAGAAGACAAAAAAAAAAGGAAAAGAACAATAGTGGGGTCTTTAAAAGGAGTAATTTTACATTAGAGCCATTGATTTCATCAAGATATCTATGATTATCACCACTCCCACCACTAAGCTGTGCAGTGCAGTACTGTCTCATACTTCAGTTTGGCATCCCAACTTAGAATGAAAGGTGTAACAGAAACAGATCTGACTCACTGCTTACAGCACTGACCCCAGAAAACCTTCAAGATACAGAACAGCCCTCTGGTGAACCTGAACCTGCACAAAGCAGGGATGAGAAACCTGTTATCTTAATGCAGCTCCTGAACAAAGAGGACAGATGGGAAGTGCTGAGAACAGATGTGAACACAACTTCTTTGGTGGTGGTCAGAAAGCTGCAGCTCTGAAGGTGTGCGAGCCAGGATTCACACTTCAGCTGCACAAAGTATCTCAGGGATTCTAATATTGAGACAATATTCAAGAACTACTCTGTCTGGATAAAAGGATCTAGGCAGTTTGCATCTTTCAGGCCACCCCTTTATAAACAGGCCTTCTTCCCCTTGCATAAAGTTACTCAACTGCTACAACATGACTTCCAATAATCCACACGAACTTTAAAGAACAGTTCCAGAAAAAATGCTCCACTGCTGCACCATTTATTAAGAAATTAACACTGTAATCTTATTCCCAGAGCACACAGATTTTAAGAATGTCAGTGGGTAGCATCGAGAAGTGCTCATAGGCGCTTTCGTACCACCCCAGTGTTGTACACAACACTCTCTGCCCAGTCCTTGTGCTCCCCGCTGAAGACGAGGTGGCAGAGGAGCAATGTTATTGCACAAGTTACAGAACACAGGCAGAAAGGGCATCCAGACATCACCTGAGCAAGTACAAACATCCCAGTTGCATAAAGACCATCAGAATGGATTTTCTGCCTTTAGCTGAACCGTTACCTGGCTGACTGTACTGATCTTCATACGCATCCAGCCAATAAAATCTTAAGACCTGATCGTCATTTTCCCCATTCACAAGTGGAAGGAGACTGGGGTCCAGCTGAACATCTGTCGCTGCCAGATCAGCTTCATCCTCATCAACTTTGTCCCAGCACGAGGTATCTGGGAGAGAGTAACTTCTGCAGGTTTTGCAGAACAAGAAACAAAACAAGAATAAAATTGCATCTTTGCCACTGTTTCTCCTTTTTTCACTCCTATATTCTCACGCCTTTTGTTACTCTTTTCACTACCAGGAAACATTCCAAGCAACTGAGTTTCCTCAGACTTCTTCTGAAAAGGAGGATGGAGCAACAGAGAGAAACCCACATACAGGTTGGTTCTCATTACAGCACACAAGCTTTAGGAGCCATACACCTAAAGTTTCTGCCTTGACTTTATGTAAATAAATTCACCCAACTGTAAAAGTTGCTCAGTGGGAACAAAAGATTATTTCAACAGAACTACTTCTTCAGTCATTAAATGTTTAAGCCTTCAAGTATTTTATCATTTAAAGTTATGGAAACATAAGAGTCAAGATATTTCCAAACAATCAAAAAAAAACAAACAGTGAAAAGAAAAAGCTTTTCTTCTGTTTCCAAAGACGTAGCCAATCACCGTGTTAAACTACTTTTAGCTGCAACACTTAACTACAACTAATGTTATCAAATTCCTTCTGGCTTGCTTAGCGTAAGCATCTTTATCAAGTCCTCAGTTTTGCTTGTTGGTATCAGAAGCACGGTCACAACCAAATTCAGTCACCCAACGTACTGATATACGTCACTGATACATGTAGATCCCAGAAACGTTAAGTATTTTTAATAAAGTAGCTATCAGCATGCGACCTTAAAAATGGTCTTGCTGAACGTCATAAACAAAGTGTCACGCTGGATTGTCTGTCTTGTCTATACCACAGTTACACTGTTGGCAAAGACAAATTTGAAGACGAATCTAAGGCTTGTAGATACTGAAAGGCTTCGTGCTAGAAGGAGTAAAAAAATGATCATAATAATAAAAGAAATCTTACGAGACAGGTGTCTCTTTCTTCACCGACTGCAGCTGCTCTGTCTCCTTTTCAACTTCCTTGTCTCTCTTCAAGCTTTCAGCTGTCTCAGGTACAGTTCCCACAAGCTCTGCTTCCATAGGTTCATCAAAGTCCTCCTCATCAAAATCCATCATTCCCTGATCATCATCTGGAAGCGTCACACACAGAACAAAGGGCTCGAATCATTAAAATGACAGACTGTAAACCATATATACCAGCATTCTCACAATAATAATATACAAACAAAATACCACATTCAAGCTATCTAAGCATCTACCATCTACGTTTTAACACTAACATGCCATATTTAAAGAGTTTCCGGAGCTGGGTTTTGATTATTTTTTCAATACCTTCAACAGCTTTTTCTTCTATTGCCTTCGCTATTCTCCCATTTTCTGCAGCTTTCTGCACACACTTGCTGTCTTCGTTCTCTTCAGAGGCTATGACAGATTTTGCTGTGTAATTGGGATGCTTAGGATGAAATGAAGCTGGAGGAAGAGCTTCTTTTCTGAGATGAGCAGGAACTTTCTTTGATACAGGGGTGATTACCTGAAAGACATTTAGATGCGAGTTTAAAAATTTTCTCTTAAAAGCACAAAAGAAAAAAAAAAAAGTCTAGTGCTTGCTATTCACAGAACTAGTAACCAGTGCTAAAGGGCAAGCTCCACACGCTCTACAGCATGACAGCTAAAACTCCTTAAGAGTAAACTTTTAATTCTCTAGCATCCTTTCTGCTGTGCTGTGTTCCTTTTATAGTTTTAAAAAGCAGTTTATGACAGGCCATAGCCTAGTTATTTTCACTATTTTCCCAATGTAGTATGACCCTATTCCTAAATTAAAATCTCCATCTGTGTCAGCTGAGTATGTGACAATGTATGTCAGGCAGAGACAGAGCCTGGAACAGGGGAAGGTCAATATGGCAGTCTACACCTGTTTGGATCACAGAATCATAGAATGGCTTGGGTTGGAAGGAGCCTCAGAGATCACCTAGTTCCAACCCCCCTGCCATGGACAGGGCTGCCAGCCACTAGCTCACTAGATCAAACTGCCCAGGAACCCATCCAGCCTGGCCTTCAACACAGCCAGGGATGGGGCAGCCACAGCTTCTCTGGGCAGCCTGTGCCAGCGCCTCACCACTCTCTCAGGGAAGAATTTCCTCCTAACATACAAGAAATCCAGCAACGATCAGTAGCGAGCTCAAGCTGTCCGCAGGACTCCATGAGACTAGAGAGCAGAGCGCTTCTTCGCTGGATTTCTTCATGCTACAGACATGACAGGAGTGGTGAGAAGACACACTGCATTTCAACATGATCTGCATGCCTGAACTCCAAGATGGCATGCCCAGACCTCATGTTTCCGACAGGAAACCACTGTGGTAGCAGCTGCAGAACCTCTGTTACAGAGCATGTGTGTGAAGTGGGCTCCACCATGACCAACAACACATCTCTCCCAGCCCTTAACCTGCAACAGGGCCCCAGGCTTTATCTTCAGGGAAAGCTGTTGTTCGCTGATGCAGATCTCCGAGTCACACACAGTCCTTTCTAGGGTTTCAATCTCAGTTCCGCTGCTTCAGCTGTGGTCACCAAAATTCAGCCCGTCCTCAGCCTTACACTCACCTTAGGAGTTTGGGACTGTACAGAGAAAGGGTTCAGTGGCATTCCAGCAGGTCTTTTCCTCTTCAGCATTATAATTGGTGGTGGGCTTAGCTGAGCAGTCTGAATATTGAAAGGAAAGAGCCAGTGACACAATGGAGAGAGGCTGGTTAGTGCTTTCTTTCGGTAATTGAAAGTTTCCAAACAGTGGGCATTTCAGTAGCCAACTGCGCCTTTAGCACAGAAGTATCAGAGTAATTGGTGGGATGGTCTTCCCATCTGCTAGAACGACAGCACTGAGCACACATGCCTTCAAGGCAAGAGAACACCCTGGTACTGGACTCTCTGCGCTCCTAGCTCAGACAAGTTCACTCAGCTCTAGAGCAAACCATGGAGAGCAGGAGACAGCTCGGGCTGATGTCTGCCAGAAAAGCTCTCTCCCTCTCTCCCCTGGTGAGCCCGGATAGAAGCGTCCCACAGCACATCTGCTGGAGCACGGTGACACGCACGCACGGTACGCACTGCCCAGATGCACAAAGTTCTGCTTCGCTCCAAGCAGCCTGAAACCTGGGAAGCTGCATTAGCACAGGCTCCAGGTCACGTTATAAGCTGTCTCTGACCAGGTCACAGCAGTTTGGGCTTACCAAAGCAATACAGTCACACAGCTTCTGCGTGGAGGAGACAACAGGCAGGCAGCCTGCACACATGCATGGAACACACCACGCAGATGTGCTACGGCAGAACTCAGTCTTAAATGGTCTGGTTTTAGGAAGAACTACATTCTCTTTATATGATCCACAACAGGAAAAATAAATGGATTAAGGTGTCCCAAACAGATTTTACTTATATACTTACCTCAGCATTCAGATCTTGAAGAATATCCCCTAGTAAATCGTCCTTTGACAGGTCCACAGTTTTCTGCAAGACAACAGTTCAGCCAAACAGCTCTTAGCTATGCGTGCAAACCCAACCAGGAGACTAGCAGCAAATGGCTAAAGGATCTCTATGAAACACGGGCATATTTTCAGGAACGCACCCTACACCAGAGCTCCTGCCAGAAGCCAAACACAAGAAACTGAAGTAAATCCTTGCTTTACCCTCCCCCCCTAAAACAGTATAAAAAAGGTAAAAAATCTCAAAAATTCAACATGCAGTGACTTACATCAGTATTTTTCTTCCCAGCACTGGCTATAAACATAGATTTAATTGTGTTTGGCTTAGACACCACAGGCTTCTTCACATTCTTTTTATCAACTGTAGATGTTTTCCCACCTTTCCCTACAGAAAAAGATAAAATTTGTCATTTCTACATCAAAAAGTTAAATGCATAAGGGAATAGACAGCTGAGGAAACCCACTTCTTCCACCTTCACACTGCTGGCTGAAATGAAGCCTAATAATCTTTTGTTAGCTGCCAGCTTTCTAATGGCTGTAATGCACAAAAAGGTATGCAAAACCCTATCAACACCGTATCCTAGTCCCATCAGCAATGATCTTTGCATCCATGTAAGCCCATACTCCAGAAAAAAGACCAAGCCATGTTGCACAGAAGCATCTGTAATAAGGAAACAAGCATCCAGGAGTTGGGCACTAGGCTGGAATTCTCAACATCAGGCTCCACTAAGATCATAAAAGTTGGCAAAATCATTCGACCCCAGATCCATAAATGCATGTAAGAGTAATCCTTTAGACACTGGCTTTGGAAGCCAAGAGCATTCCCCAGATGCATTTGTTGTATCCCACAGGATGTGTATCCCACAGGAGCCTCTGCAAAATTGCCCTGGTGATGCTAAAGTAGTTGGGGGTGATTTGACCCGTTTGTGGACCCCTGTCCTCTGCACCACCGAGACTGAACAAAACCCACAGTCAGAGCCACTGAACTGCACAGCTTCACGTAACATGCCATGTGGCCACATGCACCATTCTGACACCAACAAGTTGGCCATTTCAGGTACTTTTTAAATGCAGCTGCCAAACCTTCCACAGTAGTTTAGCTCAACCTACCTTTCTTAGTGGAACCCAGAGCATCATCGTCTAGATCTTCATCAAAGATTTCCCTTCCATCTTCTACATAACCTATCCCATCTGTACAAAACCAAAACGTTAAACATTTACACTTCAAATTCTGTTTTATGAGATTTCTAAACACCTTCATAATCCAAAGCTTTATATAAACACTATTTTCCCTTAACACAGAGCAAGTGATATAAATGCAAGCGTTAAAACCTGTAGCACTCTTGGCTGCATCCTCTATTAGACTAAATATATTATCATCACTTAATTAGAAATTACCAGTTACAGTACTTCTTTTTAAAGTTACATTGCCAAGAACTGGAAAGAAAGTTTCAAAACCAGTTATTAATGGAAAAATACTTTCACTGCCATCTTAGCACAATATCACGAGAACAATGTGAGACTCATTTCCATATAAAAGCTCATCATTTTTTTATCTACTAAAATGGTTCTAGGAATGCACGGAACTGTAACTTACCTCAAAACACAAGCATTATGAAACCCAGCTGAGCTGCAACACGATAATCAAAACAACTCTCCACATGAGCCTTAACTTACCGTCATCAACAATCCAGTCATCATCCTGACGCTCTCTGACCATCCTGGAGTACTGCTCCTCGTCTATTTCATCGTAAACACCCGCAAACTCCTCCACCTACAGTCAAAGTACGCTGATGATTAACAGCTCCCATGCCATCACTCGCTCATACAGGTTGTCAGCAAAAACACAGAAATTCCAAGGGACTGCACATCTCCCTAGACCGTTGCACTATTCACATCTAGTAAGCACAACTATCCACTTTAGTTTCTTCTTTTGGCAGTGACAAAAGAACAGCTATCAACTTTTAATATTAGCACACTGAAACACCAGCGGAAACGACGTTTGAACCAGACATAAACTAATCCTAACAACAAAGAGTTCTGATGTTCTGCTCTACTCTTATGCACTGAGAAGAGCTCAACAAAAAGGAAGGTGGTGTGCTGTGCTGAAGAATAATTCTGAAGATGCTCTTCTCTGTCTAAGAGTGAATTTGCATCTTAATGCATTTCAGGCTTCTCCAGACTTACCCACCTCAATGTGGAAGTCACTTCCTGCTAGCAGTACAATTAATTGGACAGCATCGATGTTACACTGCCAAATTTTGGTTGTACCAGCTGAATACTTAAATTGTGTTTTCTTTGTGGAAACAGAGCATCAATATTAATGGTTTCATACATGCAAAGCTGTGAAATTCATTTGGAGTTTATGATCATTTGAAGTTTAAAAAAAGTTATTCCTGTCGTAACATGAACTAGAGCAACTAAATTTTAAAGGTTGCTCCCTCCCTGCGGAAGGCTTACCAAGCAGTCATGGTGCATGTTTGACTTGCAATCATTAAAACTGTTTTAGTTTAGAAAACAGAAAATAAGTAACTGATGTTAGAACACAGCAAGACAGTTACGTTCTAAAACACATACATTGATTAAAAAAAAAAAAAAAAAAGTAAGCTGACCCAAAAGACATATTTTGCTTCCCATAATTTTTAGATACGTATAAAGGGTAGTTAAGCATCTCAGCTCACATTAACTTTTTAATAAAAAAAAAAAAAAGATGGGGAATTTTCACCTCGTATTTCAGTTTTTCACCAGCTTTGGCTTTTTTCAGACGTTCCAGTGCTTCCTGCTGGCCTCTTCTAGACTTCTTCTCACGTCTAGAACGTGATGTTGCAAAACCTCCAGACTCAGGCATAGCTGAAATTAATGAAAAGCGAGACAAGTAAGTTTAGTGATGAGCTGCTGTTATCTCTGGTGTTTCACGTTCAGTGATGTATTAAGAGATGGTTGTAGGGTTGCTTAAAATCAGAATAGAGACCTAGACTGTCACAGACACGCGGCCAAAAGCACAAGGTCCTGGGTTGTAGCAGATAAGGCAATTCTGGCATTACTCTGAGCACACGGTTGCAGACACGCACAGAAGGCACACAGGCTTCATGCCAGCTGCTGTTCAGCAAGCTCAGGAGGGATAACAAAAAACCTACCACCTCGACTTCCAAAGCACCTCTCAAATCTCATCAACCCTTATCTGAAATGATCCCTCCCCTTACTTCCTCAGGAATCTCCAGCTCCTTTTATTTTGCCTGTCTCCATGACAACTCAGGGACAGACTATGAAAAGGCCTCTACTGCTGCTAAGCAGGAGCATTTTTTACGTGGATTCACAACGTTTAGGGGCATAGCTAGGCTGAGGCAAACCAGGGATCTGCTGGCAGCAGGCTGCCGTCCCATCTTTGCTGCCTCCTCCTTCCCCTCACAGCACTCCCACGAGCAAGGGGACAGCCGCTTCCCTTGACCTTTTCCCCTGTTTTCGACGTTTACTGGGCCACAGAGGACAAGCGACCCCAAACCAACGCATCCCGGCAGACCACAAGTCCAACAAGGCCACTGACGACAGATGACACCCGCGACTCGCGCAAGCGGCCAGGCCAGGAGAAGCAGGCCAGAACCTGCTACGGCGACGGGAGGCCAAACGCCCGGCAGAGCCGCACCCGGGCAGCAGGGCCGGGGTGACAGAGGGGCGGGAAGGGCACCCGCAGGGCCAGCACCGGGCGCGGACGGGCCGCTCACACCTCGCGCTCCGGCCGCC
>VXAV01003006.1:188337-198695 GCA_013399715.1 Alectura lathami
GGGCGAGTCCGGGCCGCGCTCGGCGCTGGGGGGTGGAGGGGGGGGCGGAGCGCGGCCGCTCGTCAATGGCGGAGGTGTGGGAGGGGGCAGCGCCCAGGCGGCTGCCTGAGGGAAGGGCGGCGGTTGGCCCCGTCCTCATCCTGCAGAGGTAGCTTCATTCGGGTGTGAGGAGCGTTACGTGCCAGCCTTCAGCTGGAGAGCGGGAGCTGTGCCTAGAGAAGGATACGGCTCCGTTTCAAAAGCAGTTGGGAAATGTTTTTGAAAGCCACGGCTGAGGTGGTTGGAGCTTTGCGAGTGCTCCCCGTCAAAATGGCGGAGATCTGCGGGATCTCCGTGCCGCACGGAGAAACCCAGGGAAGCCGGTGGGTTTGCTTCTGTTTTGCCCCAAATTAACCTTGATCTGTTTCAGACCTCGGTGTTGGCCGATGAGTGCCCGAAGGACATCCTGCGCGGCCGTCCCCTGCTGGAGAGAAGCAGGCCACCCCTCTCGGCAACAGCTGGTTGCTGGAGCAGCTCCGCTGTAGCCAAACAAGGTTGCATCACCGAGCATAGTGTGGGGTTCAAACGCAATCTCTTAAGCTCCAATAAACATTTATAAAATAGCTGTCACAAAATTGTTCAGTTTTAATGAAAATAAGGTGGAACTGCATTTCACATACATCTAGTTGACGTTCTTTCACATTCTATGTGATTTTGAGTTGACGGGATTTTACTTCTTTTGGTTAAAACAATACCCCTTGTCAGCTGTCAGACAGTGGTATGTTAGTCACTCAGGTGATGCCATGATCTGAGATGGTACACAGTGATACAGTTAATTTATCAAACTGTGCCTGCTGCCATAGCTCCACTGTGGGACAGTGCAGATTAAACAAAACCCTTTTTCATGAATGCTAGCTCAATCCCGACATTCATCTCAGGCCATAACAAGAAGGTATCTGTTTCCTAGAGCACAGCATAACAAGCATTCAAGTGCTGCAGGGAGGAAGGGGAAAAAAAAAAAAAAAAAAAAAAAAAAAAAAAAAAAAAAAGGAAAGAAAGANAAAGAAAGGAAGGGGGGGACAGTTTTCTTTGGAAAAGCAAAATAACCTAGCCTAGCAAGATTTGGGACTTCCTCTGCCAAATAGCTTTATCACAGCAGCTTGCTCTGAGCTGTCCCTTGGGACAGTCATACCAGAACAACTTTTACTCAATTGTCTCTCAAGTAAAAGAAGTGGGAATTTCACTGTGCATCTCCGAGCCACTCAAGGTTCTCTCGAGGAAAGTGTGATAGCTACAGAGAAAGAAGCACAAGAGAAGCACAGTAGCGAGGATGGTAGGCAGCCAAAAGTGCAGTGCAGAAGAGGAAGCTCGGCAAACCTGCACTCCTGGATTTCAACGAAAGGTGACAAAGATGTATTTTCCCTGTTGTTTTCTTAGAGCTATGATTTACATATGTCAGTTCGGAATCAAAAATATTAGTTATGAATAGAAAATACTGCAAGCTCCCTGCAAGAGCTCCGGGTGAATATACCCAGCAGTAAGTATTAACACGTGAGGGTACAAAAGCAGTACCAACCGCATATTGAACACACAAAGTAATTTCTGTGCTGAGGATTATTCTGATCTGCCTTTTTATATCCAGGGTGTGCTTGATCTGTCTCAAGACGTTAGGACAAAAAGTTACAATTCTCAGATTCCAATATTACACATTATGCTTATGCTTGGTGATTTTTTGATGATGGAAAAAAATCTGTTGAAATTAAGAAGGGCTGTATAAAGTACAGGAGGCGAGTGGGCTATGAGTTACAGCCGAGACAGCAAATTCAGCGGGACTAACTTAAAATGCCTAAGCATTATTTTATCATCGTTAAGGACAGAGTATCATTGTGGAGAACTGTGTGTATGTGCTGCTGCGCAGGATGCGGGTGTGCGTGTTCTGTGCATACCCCACAAACATGGAGTGTTTCATTCTCCTACTTTTCGTCCTTGTATAGGTCTGAATTAATTCATGTTATCACTCAGTTTAAAGTTTATACATCTAATATGATTTAGTCCTTTGACTGTTTCACAGCAGCAGCTAGTTACTAAACTATGCTGTTCATGTGACATTTTAACGTGAATTATTTAAGCTGCTACAGCCGGCGTTGGCTCTACAGGGATGAAACTACTAAAGGAGCACAGTTTAAGTAAATTAAAAATCAAAAATCTCAAATTATTACCTACCAAGAGTTCTTTGTTTTCAAAACACGGGTATTTAACTGATAGGAATATAGAGATGCTTCTCCATTTGTTTAGCAAAGAAGATGATAGTGCAAACACTTACGCTCAAAGAGTAGGCTCCGGAACTACCAGGCCTGCAAATGCCTTTTGTTCACTGCACATCTCTTTTTAATTTCTTACCCACGGTACCTGCTAACATCAGGGTAAAGAGAATAAGGCGGCTGTTATGACACAAAGGCTCTGAAACATAAACGTGAAATAGAAACTGGAACAGCTTCCAGTAATTTCCATCCTGACCGAATAAAGTAGGTCTGTGGAATGAACATCCCGAGATTTAAAAAAAAAAAAAAAAAAAGAAGAAGAAGAAGAAAAAAGCATGAAATTCTAACTGCTGTTAAACAAATCCTAGTAACTCTACCAGCACAAATGGAATTGCACGAACAGTAACAGAGAGCAGAACCGAATCACCTGCTTCCCACATACAATATTCCTATTCAAGCCTGGAATAAAAGTACAAAATATTATACTGTAAATTAAACAGGGAAGACAAGTTGGAGCAAACTCACAGAGGATGAGCCCTCATGTAATTATAATGTCTAAGAATTAAGTCTCATGCCAGTGGTATTCAAAAGCATACCGTTATTGCCACAGCATGAAAGTCTCTGTTTTAACTACTTCCAGCACTCCTTCTTTACGATTTCACAAAAGTGAACAATCTGTGTATAAGCGGAACATTACTGCAGAGAGGCTGTTATGGTTCAAGACCTGGCTGAAGACCAAATACGCTTCCATTGGCAAATATTCTCAGTGTTCACTGTTTTAAGACTCTTCAGCAGGAAAGAGGAAACCATCAGGATACGCTGTAAAGTAATTGCCAGTCTTGTAGTCCCCACAGGTCTCGTGCTGAATTAGTGCCAGCGGAGCCTACGCTCACGGCATTGGGAAATAGCAAGGGCTGGCTGCTCCCCGCCATGGATGGTCAGGGCCACATCCCATGGACCCTGAGTAGTGTTGGCAGGGCGGGCACTGGGAGGACACTCAGGGCAGCCCAGTGTCCAGTCCATGCGAGTCCTTGGTGGCGAGGCAGGTCTGAGGTCAAACCAGAAATGCGAATCGGGGGCAGCTCCAGCGATGGCAGCCTGGGTCAGACACAGCCTGGTGGTCACCAGGCGTGCCCATGGCGGTGAGGTCAAGCCATCCACAGGTGGGGATCAGGCCTGATGATGGTATCCAGGGTCAGACGCAGCCCAGTGTTCTCCAGACAAGCCTGGAGTGATGCAGAAAGGCCGAAGTCAAGATGGAAACAGGGGCATGGCTGCAGCTGAGCTGAAGATGGGCACTACTAGGACACAGCTCTTGCAAGGGCTGGTGGTGCGGAACCCCTGAGCAGAGGGTAGGTGCAGGTGAGACTGGTCAGGGCTGTTGGTGTCCTCGGGGCACAGCCTCCCCTCCTGAGCAGGGTGCGTCCTCACATCTCACAGAGATCTGGGCTCCGAAGGGAGTTACTGTAAGGTGATTTAATTGTGCGGGTTGTCAGTGGGCTACTTCATGGACGCTGAGCCGAGGCAGGGACAAGAACCTGAGAAAGGGACATGATGTAGAGGGCTTATGGGTGGCACCTTCCAGTGAGGAGGATTTGCTCAGGAGCCTGGAGATGGGCAAAGGCCAGCATGGTGGGAAGACCAAAACTGAGGGTCAGGCTGATGACTAAGAGGGAATCATGTGGACAAGACCCCTATACAGCCATGGGCCAGGCCTCACTGCGCTCAGTTTAGGGGTTAAGAAGAGATGAGTTACCTGTCAGGGTGCAGCAAGGGTAAACTGCTCCGTAAGAACAGGGATAACATGACACGGCTGGTGGGGAAGGGTCCTTGCCACTGAGGGGCCTTGCCACCCACAGGCTCAGCCATGGTAGCCTGGGTCAGCCAACAGTCCAGATCACAAAACAAGATTTTGGACTTGCCTCATCACCACGGGCAAGCCAAAAATGCAAGTCAGGGTTAGCTCTGGTGATGGTAATGTGGATCAGTCCTACTGAATCACTCCATATTATTATGCGGCCTTCCAGAATGTTTCACTGGGGTAGTGAAAATATAGAAGTTCCGCTGCTACTGAGGGTCACTTAAATTCTCTCATTCTGGTATTTTTCAAAAACTCATGGCCTGTTTAAAAATTATTTAATCCACAATAGCATAGAACCTGGGAAAAGGCTTTCTGCTTTCTCTCTCATCTTTCAGCGATAATAACTTCCCTGGGTTTGGAGGGAGAGTTATTAATCTGAGGCTCCTAAGGTGTCAGTGTTCTTCCCCACAGCATAAATCATTTTATCATCCTGCTGTAATGAGCCGAAGTGTGGATCTCGGAATAACTCAGATGGAAAGGGACCTCTGGAGATCTCTGGTCCTCCCGCTGTGCAAAGCAGGCCCAGATAGCGCGGACTGTTCAGGCCGCGTCCAGTCAAGGTTTGACCGTCTCAGGGGTGGAAGACAGTCCATCCTGTTCCATCCATCAGGAAAATCTGTGGGGTGGGTTTACAGCCTCCCTCTCCCTCATCTCTTTATGCTCTACAGGCCTTCTAGACGGCCATTTCTGAAAATGGTGGAGCCTCGCTCCTCTGAGTTTTCCAATGGTGGAAAGAACGCGCCTGACGTACCAGCCCATACCACCCCCATTCAAACACAGCACAGAGACCGCAGAAATGAACATGACACTGAATACGAGAACAAACGGCAGTAATCTAATTTCAGTATCATATCTGAGTAAAGAGTGAAAAGCTAGTTCTAGGACTTTATCTTAGTGTGCTAATCATGCATAAGTAAGGTTTGAGAATCAGTGAAAGGATTGATAATTTATTGACATTCTTAAAGATAGGTGGGAAATGAGACAATCCTGATAACCTGGCTTTTGTGTTTAACTTTGTAAATCCAGGAAGCATACGAAATTCTTTCTTCCTCTACCTCAGTTGCTTCTTTAGAGCCTACATTGTATCTCCCCTCATTCTGGTTTTACAAAGCAGAATTTCCTTGGGAAGTCTTTCTACCCCATACTTCCTTTCAGTCAGTCTATCAAAAACTAGCAACTGTAGCCTTTGACTAAATTTTTGTTGGTGGATGTTTTAAGATTTTTATTTGAAAGATGTTTTGGTGTCCTGTTTCCTCATACGTTTTTCCAGGTTCACTCTAGACAGTATGATCAAGGTTTCATCTTGCTGCATGCTGTTCATGCCCCACTCTCGAAGCAGAATGATTAGCCTCCTTATGTCTTATTTCTTCAGAGGAGGTGATGCTTCTTTACTACAGACCTTGTCTGTATAGTATACAAACGCCTCAGCAACAGTCTAACAGTTACCATCATAAGCGAGGGGCTGGGATCGTCTTTTCCCAAGGGGAGACAACAGTAGAAACGTTTTACAAGTGATGTGGGCCAAATCTGGGTCGTCTGTGTCTGACCTGAAGAGCAGTTAGCGTTCTGTGGTGCTTCCCACCTGTCCCTTCTGTGTGTGCCCATTCCACTGGTATCTGACCCCACTTTCCAACACCAGCCAGTCACAAATTTTTCCTAACATGCTTTTTGACTGCTGTTTTTTTTCTGAAGTCTGACATGCTTTTTGACTGTCCCTTGTCGACACCAGCGGGAAAGTAACTGTGAACCTGCGAGAGACAGTCTTTCCAATCAGTTTTGGTGGGTCAATCTGCCTTAGCTTAGGCAAAGTAGAAGAAGCTGTTACAGGAAGAGGTCTTCAGAGTCTTCAAGTCCCAGAACTAAACACAGGCAGCTGTTCTGTAGAACTGGACACGGGTTGCTTACTTTCCCCCCCCCCCCCAGTAAGGAACGGGGTTTCCAGACACTTTAGTAGCTAAACCCGTGATAAGCATACCAGTACTGTGCGTATTGCCAGGGCGTAGCAGGAGTGGTGCTGCTTCTTAAGGAACAGCAAGTCAAGAGTCGAGGGGGATCGCCTGGCCAGCAGGACAAGGCCTCACCGGCCAGGGCCCTGTCCCACAGTACCCGAGCAAGGCAAACTTTAAACTGATAGAGGAAGCAGTGGGATCTGTAATATTCAGCATTGTATTTCCTGACTAAATTGTTGCAGTTCTGGCAAGGGAATGAAGTACAGAGGTTAGCTAATTGAAATTCTTCACAACCTCTGTGCATCCAGCAGGAAAGTCCCACTGCTGGAAAAGCTGTCCTCCCATCACAACCCAGTAATTAAAAGCTTGATTGTTAAAAATAGCAAGGACAAAAAAAACAATCTAATAACCAGACCTAACATTTCCCACTCTAAGTGACTGGCTCTATGGCTGTGGAAAAATAAAATTGAGACGGATATTCTCTTGCTCAAATACCAACAATAATTTCTATCAATTTTCTTCAAAAGTGCTCATAAAAGCTGTTTACAAAAGAGCAAGAATGCAAATAACCTAGCCCAAAGTAGGTAGCCCCACTTAGTCAAGATAGCACTATCAGGCATAGATGAATGGTCTACAGCTTCCGCACAGGGGAGCGGAGGGGCAGGCGCTGAGCTCTGCTCTGGGGACAGTGACAGGGCCCAAGGGCACAGCATGGAGCTGCGTCAGGGGAGGGTCAGGCTGGGGGCTGGGAAAAGGGTCTGCACCAGGGAGTGGTGGGCATGGAACAGGCTCCCCAGGGCAGTGGGCACGGCCCCAGGCTGCTGGGGTTCAAGGAGCGTTTGGACACCGCCCTCAGAGACAGGGTTTGGGTTTGGGTGGTGCTGTGTGGGGCCAGGGGTTGGACTCCATGATCCTTGTGGGTCCCCTCCAACTCGGGATGTTCTGTGATTCCACCAGTATATGATTGCTGAAAGACTGTCTAACTTGATTCTATACACGTATTTTGAGAATACAGTATTTATTAAAAATCACATTTCTGCTACAGAGATGTGGGAAGAGCCAGATATAAAATTATGTTTTACCAAATCCTGCGTTTTTACTTTTAGTAATTTGCAGACTGTCACTGTATATGAAAATGTATGGTTTTAATCCATTATGCAGTCCGGTAAGGCTCTCCCATAAATCAGAAGTATTTTGGATTTATTCTAACAAAAAAGCAACAGTTTGTAAGCACTGTGCATTCCACTAGAATGATGAACTACGCCTTAAAAGTGAATTAAAGCTACAGTATCACGTTACATGGAAGCAGCAAAGTGATGGTACTGGAGGCAGTGAAAACCAGCAGGGTGTATTTAAGTCGATACCTTTCATTCTCTGCCCATGCAGGTGGGGAAAAAAAAATCTCACATTGTGGGGTTTTAATCCCAGTCTAAAAATATGTGATGTAATCAATTGATCATCGCAGCAATAAGGTATCTTCTATTTATTTTTTTTTTTGATTACTTATTCTACCAAGTCTAGAGTTACTATGTCATAGATAGACAGACAGGTCGATAGATAGGTAGGCAGATAAAAAGTATACAGAAAGAAACAGTATTTTAATTATTCTGTTCCGGACATAATCTACTCCTCCGTCTTACAAAATCTTGCAGCTGACAGCCATTAAAGCCTTAAAGTGACTTTTTCTGTTGATGCAAATTTGGCCTTGCAGTCAAACACTAATTCACCATGCCTCTCCCCAGTTTTCTATAATTTCCTGCTGACTTTCGGACAGAATATATTTGAGGGTCTCTTCTTCTTTACTCTGACTTGGTTCCAAGTCAGAAGACTACTGCAGCTGCTCTCATGTGCAGACCATTTTAAATACAGCTTCTGCTGTGTCTCTTAGAGATCCAGCGCAGCACATCAGACATTCGATAATGTTCTCCAAGGGCTGCAGCGCATTCCTGTCCCTGCTTTTACAAAGGACATCAAAATCATGGAGTATCTTTCTGTTCACAACGCAGTCCCCAGCCTGGAGACTTTGCTGAGTGTTTACAAACTTCTCCATAGCAAACAGCTCTGGACAGCTGAGGGCATCTACAGCAAATCACCTGTCAACGGGTGGCTTAGAGGTTGTCATTGCACTCTGCAGAAGACAGCAGGCTGTATCTCTGCTGTAGCATTAAAAGGAGTAGAAAGCGGTCCTTGTTAACGAACTGTGAAATGCATGTCATGCCCCTTCTCAAGCAGTTTGAGATCTGTAGAACATTAATTCCCAGTTTCCAAGTACAGGTTGCTCTTTTAGGGATTTTGCCTTAAGGTAAGGATGCAATTAGAATGCACTGAGCAGCACGGTATGACCTCCATGTAGAAAGTTTGATGAAGTTTCTCACTGATCTTAATCCACCAAGTACAGAGAAAGGAAAAGACACTCCCCAGTGGCAGTGGACATGTTTGGATTTCAGCCTTGTTGTCTGAGCAGTGCTAGCTGCTGGAGCCAGTTTACCATGCATAATATGGTAACAGCATGACAGCGGTTTTATAGGCGCCGCTGTCTACAAGGGCCTGAGGTTTATTTAGTTACACTTGTGGGCACTGACCAGAGCTCCACTAAAAGATATTAATAACGTCAATGGCTGCATTGAAAAAAAGGCGTGGGGACATTTAAGTAGGATGGCCTGGAAATCCAGAAGAATCCGTACAGAATACTTGTCTCCATGGTGTTCGCCTGCACAAGAAGCTCAGACGGAGAAGATTTAAATGTAAGAGCTAAACATATGGTTATTTCTTTATATTTTCTCAACTTGGAGAATTAATTGTTCCAGTTTGCAAAAAGAAATCCCATTCACAGCCTCCTCCCCTACATCTCAGAGAGAACCTTCCTAGCAGTGAAGAATTTTCCCTGTTTGCTGTCTACTCGGTTCAGATCTGGGAATTAGTGCTAAGGGATTGGATGGTGGTTTCCTGCGCTGTTTGCGCAGAACATCCATTTACGCACCCTGGGACAGGATCTTCATGCATCAGATGTCTACCGAAGCCCAAGCAGTTGTTGCCAAGAGCTCAGTCATTCAAAGGAGCAGCTATATGTCCCCGTTACTTCTGCAGAGGTGGCGGGAGGATGCCCGGGAGACCGTACTCAGCCTCTTGGCAAGATATTTGGTTACCCAAAAGAAGAGGTGCATGAGCCATCCCATCCATCATGAACAGAAGGCAAGAAAGCATTACTACGAAGTATTTCCCAAAGTTGGAAAGGAAAAAAACAACAACGCAAGTGAAATTCTGGCACAACTTACAGAGGTGATAACACCACAACCAGAGAGACATTGTTCTCTAATGCTGTGTGTATATGGAAAACAATCGTCACGATGAAACACATCCATGAAATATGAATCAAAATGCAGCCAGGTTCAGTAGGAAACTCCCAGCATGAAAGCAGAGATGGAATTCACCTTTTCATGCGCAAAGTGAATGCGAGGTAAGGGAATTTACATTTCCAACTTATTGGCAGTAACCCGGCTGTGGGAACGTCTGTTCCCTTCCCTCTCCACCCTGCGTGCACACCAGGTCAGGGAGCGCTGGGCGCTGACTCCAGACAGGCACGTGTCTGGTGCTGCTCCCTCAGCTCGCCAGCACCGGCCCAGTGTTTATAAACCAGGGTTTATAAAAGGACGACCTGGTAAGTCTGGCTGTTCAGCTCCCGGCACTGCTCACCCATACTGTCCACAAATCCTAACAGCGCAACACTCCTTCAAAGCTTTCTCCTAAGAAAAAGAGGGACGAGTTTTGGTCAGAGGTCCTTGCAGTTCTAAAAGGACCTCACAGCCCCAGCTCCACGTTACTCTGCCACCGTCCTCGTGCTCTTGAAGAGGCATAAAGCCAGGCGTGCCGGCCAGCTGTGCGGAAGCCCCAGCCCGGTGCCACGCAGCAGCCACACGCTGACCGCTGACCGGAGGCGAGTGGGAGGCCTGGGCGGGCTGTGCCTGGGGCCCTGGTGGCTGCCGGGCAGCTCTCTTACACAGCCGTGACAGGAATTTTTAGCTGGATTTAGACTAAAGTACTACAATTAAAATTTTATCTATCTCTTGTCAGAATTACTTTTATTTTTCACTGAAAATATAACTCCTTTCCCTGAAAACCGACCAAAACTACTCATAAGCGTAACCTAGAAGCTCAACCGCAGTACAAGTGAATGCACGTTGGAAGAAACGCGTCCCTGTCCCCCCGCTCCCTCTGACACCCCTCGCAGAGCAGCCCCCGAACACGCTGCGGCCCCCGGCCGTGCCCTCGGAGCGCTCCCCGCGCGCCCACCCCGGCAGGGCACGCGCC
>VXAV01003006.1:205251-222386 GCA_013399715.1 Alectura lathami
TCTCTCTTTTTTTTTTTTTTTTTTTGGTTCTTTTTTGCTTCAACATAGCTCTATTTTGAGTAATGATTTATAATATAAAAGCCATCCTACATCTGACATGAAATAACTGATAGACATTAAGTATCTTTATGTAGAAGCACAAGTAGAGCTTAAATACTGGGACAAGTTCTCCCAGAATCTCCGCCATCGCTCAGCTGATTTCAGCAGGTTAACCCTTGCCTACGTTAAAGCTGAAGTTAGGTTCTTCTAGGCAGACGTCAGGTATATACAGTAATATCGGAGACAAAAGAAACAAAGAAACAGCTGTTAGAAGTAAAAAAATACGAGCTGACATCTGCAGTTTCTGGAATGGTCAATGAAACGCAGGGTGGCACAGGAGCTCACACATTTTGGGTCTGTTGACCACTGCCAACCCTCAGCATTAACCATGGGCCAGCAAGCACCTGGCGTTCAGCGTTTCAGTGCAAATGGACGACAGACAGTTCGGTCCTGCAGGCCAGCTGCAGTGTCCTTTCTGTGACGGCACCCGCAGGCTGCAGTTTGGCAACCAGTGCCCTGCTGAGGGAGCAGCGTGCTTCTTTGTCCTGAAGCACTGCATGTCCCTCCTCAGCGCGGGGACAGCCGGCTGCCTGGGTCTCTGGCAAGGAGGGCAGTGGCACCGAGGCTCACGGGCTGCACGCTGCCGTAGCGTCAGTTCGTTCTGTCAGTGAGTTGTGCCTGGGTTGCTTGTATGCAGTGCTCCTTCCAGTTGTGCCGGAAGAACGAGGGCAGATCTGCGAATTGCAGAGGGTTTCTCTTCCAGCCTGCGTTCGTGTAGATGCAGGGGCTTCATCTGCGTGAGCTCTGCTTGGCTTGGGGCCTGTCTGACCTCTGTAAGGGGTTTTATTTTCTGAATGTTGTGTTCCACTTGGGTCAGAAGTTACGGCTGTCACACAGGAATCTTGTCACAAAATTGTCCATCCTTTTGCAAAGATTAGACTAGATTATATAATAGTCATTCTAGTTTCATAATCTGTTAAACATATTTACATCACTGTGCTTCTTGGGAAGGCAGTGGAATCTTTTTTTTTCCCCTGCTATTATTAAATTTGTAATTTGTAATTGCATCTTGCATCTAATCATTACTGACTTAACACTAATGACAAACAAAGCATATTTGATTGAAGATAAAGCTCAGAAAAAGCAACTGGGAATAAGGCAATTTGGAATGCTTGCAAACAGATTTTTTTTTTTAAAGTTATTTTTCTTGTTAGGTTAGTTTGTCCTATTTTTTGTTACATCCCCCTCTCTGAGTCAGCAGAACAGTTGGAGAACAGGCTAGATTTTCTTCTGATTCATGTATTAATACTGTTTCTTTGTGCAAAGTTTACCTCAAGGCCCCCACTGACAACATTCAATTACAACTAATTGCTCATAAACCTGTTTGGGCCTAGGTTTCTAAAGGCAATAAACACATCAGGCAGCAGGATTTTCACTTTTCTTACTGTTCACTCCCTGCACCTCTCGGAGGAGACCTAGGCAGTCCTTAAGATAGTCCATCCGCTTGCAAGGGGTGTTCATACAGAAACTCAGCATGTATTTTTAGTTCCTCCTAAAGAGTTCGAATAGCATTTTGCTCTTAACAAATGTTCCATGGAACTGATGTCAGCATTTCCTGCTCTGTAATTACTGTTTGCCAACACCAGGAGCAGGTTCCCAAAATATTCTTTCCTTATGTGTAGATCTTACCCACGTGATCTGTTCCAGTGGAATCGGTTCTCTGTTTTAAATACGGCCTCAGAGTTCGAAGGAGGTTGCAGCATCATCCCTCCCACAGAATGTGCCTGCCGGTTCAGTTGTTTGGTAGGCACGGGCCCTACACAGCACGGCTCTGCAGAGCCTCTCCTGACTAGCTGTGCTGGTCCAAGACCTGAAATGTGCTCAGACCTTTGTTGCTGGCAGAATCCTTGATGACATATAGCTGTTCTCTCCCAAGAGAACAATGTTTTGGTCTGTTTAGGTTACATGGTGAGCAAGGTAGTGCAGTGTAGCTGTGTTAATTTTTTTAAACAAGTGTAGCTCCTTGCATTAGCACATGTTGCATGCAATTACCCTGCAGGCAGGATTATAGTGGCGGGTGCAGCACTGTGTAGATGGCTCTGTGCTTGACCATTTTCAGAAATACTTGTCTTCCTTGCTGCTGTGTGAAGAAAAAAGAAATACAGAAAACAGTAACACAGTTGGTTATTCCTCTCATAGACTGTAAACAAGAGAGGGCGTGGAGGTGCTTGTGCTTTTTACGTGTTATTTCAGTGCTCTGACTCCTGTTCCTCCACAAAACACCTACTGCTTTCCTTTAAATCCGTTGGAAACATAAGCTATTAATATTTATCTGCTGAACTGTGGCTAAGTTAAATGGCTACAGTAGCCTAAGAGGCTATGGAGAGGGATAATAAAAAGGCAGCATCAAGATACACCTGAAAATGAGCTACTTCCAGCAGCCGTATGGGATTTCTTCGTAAAGTATCCTGCCCACAGAACCAGCTCAGCCGGGGAGTGCTGCCTACCACACCGCACTCTGCTCACGCTGTCTCATTATATTTGGGGGCTAGAAAGATGTTACTGTGTGCAGATGAAGCTCTCCGAGTCTTTGCTGGGAAGCCCCTCTTTTCCTCCCTTCCCATCTGCTAATTGACTGAAGTTGATTGAACTTCGTTCGGTTCTGCAAACGTATGAGAATGCAACTAAGACGCTGGAAAGTTGTCAGCGAACAAATAGCTTCTGGTGTGCAGGCACTGTTTGATACGTTGCTTTCACATCCACTCAGTTTTAGGATTCAATTTTTTTAATCACAATTCAGTGCAGTGTCTTCATTTCCAGGAAACGGGAGTTGCATTGCAAGAGTTTTTCACCATCTTTTGAAGTAAATATCACTAAAGAGTCCTCATTTTACAGTGGCTTCTCCACTGAAGACACGTAACAGGTGGTCTCTAGACCCCACATACTAACTTCACAGTAGTTAATGGCATTTGGACTGCTTAAATGGAAGCAAGGAGTATCAGCATGGTACCAGGCGCTTACATCATCAAAGATAACCACAAAGTGTGGTCACCGTGTAAATGATTTTCTATTGCTACCTGTTAAAGCTCTAGAAGCTGGAAGAGTTACCAGCTTGAACACTGTATAAACCACCTTGCAGTTAACAGAGAAGGGCAACAAAAATACTCAAAGCTGTGGAACAGCTTCTGTACAAGGAACAAATAATTCGGGTATTTAATCAGGGGAGAAAAGGGAGAGGACTGCGAAACCAGGAGAGACGGGGGACAGGTGACTGTGGATGAAGTGACTGAAGCTTCCAGTGCAAGAACGTCAAATAATACAAGCAGGAGGCACGTGCTGAGCAAACAAAATGATTCATCACTGAACTCAGCTGAGGCTGTGGAGCACCCTGCTCCGGGGTGGTGCAGATCTCAGAAGCTCGCTTGGTCCAAATTGCAATGGTAGTTGGGCTTGCGTGGCTCATCACGAAATGCGAATGCCTGGAAGATAATGACAGCACAGATGAAGGGAAAAGCCCGTCAGATGAAGGCAGCAGTACATTTGTCTAACCATCTGATTATTGGCAGAAATAAAGGAAACTTCTAAAAGTACTTTAATGAATTAACCAAAATGAAAAGGCTGTTACATAGATTACTTGTTCTCTTCTCCCAGCTCCAGTTATAAATGACAAGAAGTTGGGAAGAATGTGAGTAATTATATAAAAGCAGAAAGACGTTTGATGAGCTATTTCTGGGTTTTGATCACTTCTTGAAATATTTTGGCTTATACTCTTGCAGACAAACCAATGGCCTTATATTATTTTACTCATGTTTCTGTTAAGCTCTGCGGCACCTTTTCTAGGCCGGAGAAAATGAAGTAGTATTGGATATATTAATTGAGAGCTATTGCTGTATTTCTCTTAACCTGTCAGCACACAGTATTTATCCATTTCTCTGTTTACGCATTCTCTCTTTGACAGAATTTTGCTGCTTTTAACATGCTGTATTTAATGCATTTTAACATCTAATGATGGAGAGGTCACAGAGTAACGAAGTATTGACAAGTCTGTCTCCAAGCCCTTGGCCACGAAGTGAGCTTTAAGAATGGGAGTTTACAGACCTGGATTGATGGGAAGCTAATAGAAGCTGTTCTCCATTTAGCAGAGACCAAAAGAAAAACCTTGGGCTCGCAAAGGTGTTTAAATGAACAAAAAGCACTGCTGTGTTTGCCTGGGGAAAAAAAACAACCTTGCTGCGAGCCAGGCCTATTTTCTTCAAATAATCTCCAAGGAAACAGCGGCTCCCAGGATCTGATTACCAGTTGCAGGCCTCACACCACAGCCATTATTGTTTTAACATTTCTGCCTTCCTCTTTATCCCAGCGTGAACCTGGTTGTACGGGCTGTTGTGTCACTTGACCTTGCTTGGAGATAAAAAGACAGGTTAGTGCTCAGGGATCACAAAGACAGAAGCAGAAAGACAGTATTTAGAAAATAAAGAGAGGCGCTCACGCCGTATGATTATGTGCAATGCTCTACGCTGTGCTACGTGGGTGGCCGGCTGAGCAGCTTCCTTCCATGAAACCCAGGCAGAAATGAGGAGTTTGTCGTAGTTTCTCCATTTTTAACCTTGTCTGTGCAGGGCAGCTGTGATTTCCATCACCAACATGTTAATGTGACCTCAGATGGTTTCCTGCAGTATTTGATCTTAGGGGAAAATGAAAGGAGAAATAGAAGGAAATATGAATATATATATAGAAGAGTTTAGTGCTTTGGGGAAACAAAACAAATAGTAAATCCCAAAGCAGGAGGAGCTGAAATGAATCTGAGAGCTCTCTTTTTGCTGTTGTTTTACTAGTGTCCTCTGATTTTTCCATGCAACAAGCCAGTGAGCCCAGAGGTCAGCAGCAATGAGGCATTACATGTCTTTGGGTTAAAGTGTCTCAGGGATGCAAAGGAAAATAAATGCTCAGTGATTAACTGCTCAGTATCTAAACGCTGGAAAAGTGTAAATAAAGGGGGAGAGAGCTTCTGATTCGTACTATCAGCAGATCAAACTGATAATGGCAACTGTGCGTCGCATCAATGGTCACTGTCACAAAACCGCTGGTGCAAGGCCATGGGGTCCCAGCTAAGTCATGGTGGAGGCCAAGTAAACGATAACTTTCCTCATCTCACTACCTCGTCTCACAAAAAGAAAGCAACCCAAAGCTCCGCTGATGATAGCTTGCTGTTTCCATGATTCCATAAAGATTTCAAGCCTAGAGCAGGAAAAGCGTGTTTTTTCGTATCAGACCATGTGGCAGATGATAAATACCTGAGGTTCTTACTGCTGATAACTTCCTGCATAGACAGAGGTCTCTTTTTCCTTGAAGTTATGAGCTCTGGCTAGGTGGGACTTCTGGTTGGAGTCTTGGCTTTACTGTGAAAGGCTCCTCAGACTCGTCTGACATCCCGATTAAAAACACAACAACAAAAAATGTGGTCCCAGTCATCTGAAGTGAAGTTCAGTCAGTGGGAAGAAGTGGTGCTTGTGAGGAGATGGCCCATTTGTAGCATTCTAGATTTCAGCTAGCTTTTCCAGCTGTTATTTACACGTGGCAGAATACATCTTGCATCTTGGGCCTTTGGATTTCTTGAGACCAAACCAAGGATTAAGCTGCTTGGACCTGTAGCCATCAGACCGGGCTTTGCCCTGCAAACAGAACAAATCTGTACCTGCAGTCATCTCAGAAATGCTTGAGCTTCTCAACAGGGACAGTGAGTTAGGTTGCACGATGTATTTGGAGAGCTTTATTTTCCTCGTCGTTTTACCTTGTGTGAGTTGTATTTGCTGAAGGGTGACCAAAAGGCAAAAGTCTCTAGGGAACAAACCAGCATTAAGCCTGGTTAGAGCATTCTGACACAGTTCAATGGTTCTTTTTTAACTGCGTGATGGGAAAGCAAACTGACTTTGCGTTTCCCCCCTCCCAGACTCTGACGGCACCCGCTCCGTTTGCAGATGAGACGAGCTGTCAGTGCCGAGCGCCCCACGAGAGGCTGACCATTGCACAAGCCCGGCTGGGAACGCCAGGTACGTGTAGGGAGCTGCATCAGCGTGGGCACCCCAGAGCACACCCTCTGCCTTACAGGCTGTGTCACTACTCACTGCTGCCTTCTGCTTGGAAGCGGAGAGGCTGGCCCGGTACCTGCTGCTGTCAGGTAATGGAGAAGAAACTGGAAACTAAAGGACCTTTATTTTTTACTACAGAAACAACAAGAGAAAACATTTCAAGTTAGAGTTTGGTATTGTCGTGGATGCCTGCGTGTTGGTCAGGAGGAAGGCTTGCCAGCCCACTCCAGGCAGCCTGAAAATTGTGTTGTGTAACGACTGCCTCTGGGATTCTCTTCACGTGCTGCCTCTGTATGCTGGAAAACATCTTTCACTGATGTTCTGGTTGACCACATCAAAACCTTAAGAGGCCTTAAAGGCCATTTGCCCTTTGCAGAGAAGCCATAATCAATGTGTGAGCTCTATCTGGACTTTTTTTCAGGCTTACCTCTGTGATTGGGCTGGGGGAACAGAATGATTTCACAGAAAGTCCCAATTTCAGCCCCACTAAATTCCTAGAGAGTCTTTTTTAAAAAAGCCTCTTTTTAAAGAGCAATTTTTGCCTTTCCTGTCTGAAGGCTGTTGCTAGAGATTTCATACAAGAAGAAAGAGTTATAAGGGTGATAGCAGGTGGATGCTAAAAAAAAAAAAAAAAAAAAAAAAAAAAAAAGATAAATGAGAAGAAAAGATCTTGGGGGAAGTATGAAAAAGGGTAGTGAAATGTTTATGTGGGAGAGGTAAGCTACAGAATAAAAGAAAGCCACAAACTAGAGGAGAGAAAAAGTCAAGTGATAGGAAAAAACAAGGAGAAGATTTCAAAAGATCCAGAAGGCAGAACTGACTAGAAAGGCAGAGGGAAAAGAACAAGACATATGGTGGAACTCTGAATGAGATGGGGAGATGACATTTTTGCTAAATTAGAATACAGGGATGATGGATGCTAATAAATAGGCTAAATCTGAGAGAAAACAGCAGAGAGCACAGAGGAGAAGAAGTAATAAGCAGGATGAAACTCTGCAAGTTCACCCACAGTGCATTTTGAGTATCAGTCCTGGGGTAAATATCCACCGTGATCTTATCTGGGAGCAGAAGCCTGTTCAGCCAAACTATGTGCAACTTGTTTTGGGTTTGGAAAATCACTGCTGTGTTTCTTTCTCCACAGTTGACAGACCTGTCAGAGTGTATGCAGATGGGATATTTGACCTCTTCCATTCTGGCCATGCTAGAGCTCTTATGCAAGCCAAAACTCTATTCCCAAATAGCTACTTATTGGTAGGAGGTAAGACCGGAGTTATTCATTGCACTGGATTTTCACTTCTGTGCTTCAGCAGCAGAGTTATTGCTGTGCTCTCACCCCCAGCTGTTCATGCACTACGACTTTGAATGCTGCTTTCACTCCGGGGGCTTTCTACAGGCGATTTGCCTTGACTTACATCTTACAATGGCATCAATTAAAGTAAAAGTCAAATTCTGCCCTCAGCAGCACAGGCACAATTCCCATTCTACTTAAAGCTGGTGCCTGCGTGACTCTGAGCTCAGAATAACTCCATATGAATAATTTACCTTTTTCAGTTACTCGCTCAAAATTGTTCAAAGATGGAGATGAGTGAATGAGATCAACCACTCCTTTATTTCTGGCTCTTCAGTCCCTCTGCCAGTCAGGCTCAGCCTGCGTCCCCTGGCTGCCGGGGCAGTGCTGTGTGTGCAAGCCCAGTCTTCAACATCAGTAGAGGAGCTGAACCCAGCCTGTCATCACTGGAGACCTTAATATAGGTCATGTCTTGAAGATATTTTTCAGCTCACAAGTGTCCCCAGACAGGTTACCATCTTTTCGTTTTTTTCCACCAATGCCTTCTTTCTTGCAGTGCAGCACGCTGACAGATGCTCGGCAGTTGGCATATGCCAGAAAGCTCACCGGAGAGTGGCTGCTGGCTGCCCAGCTGGCTGCGCAGGCACCATTCTCGTGGGGCCCCATGTTTCATTTCCAGCTTCCCTGTGCCTTTGAGTTTGGGATATGTCTCGTAAGCATTGCACAACATTCAGCTGCTCAAAGGTTTAAGGAAATGATTATAAAAAGAATGTGAATGCAACCTTCAGACACCTCATAAGATACATTGCGCTGCACCGTTGTTCCGAATAAGTTAAAAGGGGGGAGGAGTGACCCAGTGTAGAGGAAAAGCAAAATCTCCTTATAAACGCAATCTTCAGCTTTACATTTCGGTTTATGAATGGTGACAACTCAAAGGGAGCTTCCTGGAAGGGAAATGCCGTCCCTTTGTTACGAAGGAAAAATTAGGGCTCTTGTTTTCCTCTTGATCCAGATAGCTTGCAGAAGAACTAAGTGGAGGTGCAAGAGTGTGAAGCTAAAAAAATGAAAGTTACATAGATTTTGTTCTTGTTTTTAAAAGGAAGGGAGGTGAAATGGTTGTGCCACAGATTTGGGAAGGATCCCTGGGGCAAAAATCTAGCTTTGTTGAATTTCATGGCATAGCTCCGTTTTGCGCTTTGTTTTTGGAGTGAAGGACAAAGCAGCCAGCGCTTACTCGTGCATCTTCCCAGCAATGCACTGTGCCTTCACATGTTTAACAAATGCACACTTCTCCACACCCACATACAGTTTGTGACGCAGAAGCACTGGTGCCATGTGTGTTGGTGGGCATCACAACCACTGCCTTTTATTTCTGATTGTGAAAACAATTATTTGGAGCTAAGATTTTTTAAAATGTATTTATACCTTCCCAAATCAGTCATTAGAGCAGGATGACAGAACTAGAAGGAAACATGGACATATTGTGCCTGCCCTGTATATGAACAAACTAATCAAAAATTGAAATCAAACCTTTCTACAGAATTCAACCATAAATTGCTATTTCCCCATAATTTTATTAGACCTTTTTGTCCAGGAGAGAGTAGCTTTAAGATGACATAAAGTTTGTAAGTAAATATAATTACAGTCTCAGAAGGGATCTTTCTACTGCACATGCTTTGATCTCTATTAAAATTCTTGTCAGCAGGCATCAAAAATGGTGGAATAAGAGAGCGTAGCATTTAGCTAGCTGAACGACATACCTGTGTTATTATCTGACTTTGCATTTTGCCTGAACTCCAGGGCTGTCTAAGCTCTCCTACATTTTTCCTACTTTAAAGCTCCTTGGTGACCATCACAGCAAGAACATCCATTTTAGGTCACAAAAAGACCGCACCTTGCCAGAGCCTCCTCTGATAGGTTGATGTTTTCAGATTGGGAAGCAGCAGCAGCTGTAGGGCTGCTCTCACATGCTCCTGCAGCACTAACGAGGTTGTGCTTATCGTTTGTCAGGTGTGTTTACTGTTTGTCCAGGTGTCACAGACAGGTGAGATCCAACGGCTCGGGTCTGACCTGTGGTGAAGGACAGCCACTGTCAGCCCAGCCATCAAGGGGTTTCGAATTATTGCATGTGGGGAGTCAAACGACTGCGGGACAGAGTTACAGCTGTGGGGACAGGCTGTGGAAGGATGACAGCCAGCTGCTGTAGCCCCCAGTAACAGGGACGTTGTTCCCCCTCAGTTTAAAAGCACTGTGGCATAGTGTCGGTACACCCGGAGCTACAGATTCAGGACTCCTGGACTCTGCTCTTTCCACTAGAGCATACGGCCTCTCCCAGTCCTTTCCACAGGGTTTCCTGCTGCAATTTCCCCTTTGATCATGGCACAAGCCTTCCTTCTTTTTCTATGAAATCTGCTGAACTCAAAGCTAAACTCAGTGACACATTCCTCCCAGATCTGCCATGGCTTGTTTTCTGTCAGTGTTTGTTTAGTGAGAAACTGTTCTGCTGTGATTTAAAGCTGTGTGGGCAAATTAACCATTTAGAGCCTTGTTTACGTAAGAACACATCTGTTTGTTGTGAGGGTGGTTGACCACTGGAGCTGCTGCGGGGACATGGCCCTGAGCAACCTGCTGTAGTTGCTCAGGGAAGGATCTCTCCTAAATCCATGGTTGTACCTGCCAGTCCCGAGCAGAATTCTTAGAGGCCCTGGAACAAAATCACCTAATTTGATAACTAAGTGCTTAATGGAATTACGAGGAAGTGATAAATGGCTGGTGATGCCAGCTCTGCTGCAGGTGGAGCCATTTTGCTGATCCTGCTGTCTGTTAGTTTGCAGTGATGATTTAACGCATAAGTTCAAAGGCTTCACTGTGATGAATGAAACTGAGAGATATGAAGCCCTCAGACACTGTCGCTATGTGGATGAGGTCATCAGAGACGCGCCCTGGACACTGACACCAGAGTTCCTTGAAAAGCATAAGGTACGTTTCTCCCCTTATCCCTCCCTCCCCTGTACAGGACGACAGCTGACAATAAGCAGCAATCCCATGAAGCTGTATCAGCTGCAGTAAGTGGTTTAATTCAGTTAACTCCAGTCCCTGAAGTTAGGTGCACTGCACTGCTTGCCTTGCTCTTTCAGAAAATGCTGTGTTTCTTGTCTTTTTTTCTCAGTATGCTGGGATTATTTTTGAATGGCAAAGTAACACTGAAGAATTGTCCATAAATTGACATTCAAGAAAGGAGACCTGTTAAACGGCCTGTTAAAGTCCTTATACCCAGAGACAGCCAGAGCAGTGTGTTGATGATGGTGTTTCTGGAGGCAAGCTTTCTGTTCTTCCATAACTGATCGCAGTACATAGCAGTTCTAGGCCTAAATCTAGTGCGGTGTTCTGGGTGATGGCTTTAGGATGAGAATGTCAAAAGCATGTCAGCTGAAGTTGAGAAAAGAGTTGATCCTCTGCAATGACCCCCACTGAACCAAAACACAGTGATGGTGGCAGGTGATTCTTCTGTTCTCTGGCAGATTGACTTTGTAGCCCATGATGACATCCCGTACTCCTCCGCTGGCTCAGATGATGTGTACAAGCACATAAAGGAGGCAGGTAAGGGCAGCTCACTGCTTTAGCACCTTTCTTGTCAGCCTCTGCTCAAACTTTTCCTGTCTTTTGACCACAGCTGCTGGGAGAGAAGCAGCAGAGATAATAATGCGTTCTGGTACGCTCTAACAGCACATACTGCTGAATTCAGCAGAAGGATTCACTTTGTAAAACCACAGAGGATGTCCTTGGCTGAATTCTTGCCATAACCCCAGGAAGCCACTCAAATCTGTTGTAAAGGAGTCCCACCTATTTTTTTACGATTTTAGGGTGCTCAACTAAGAGCTCTGGACACTGGAGAATCCACCCTCTTCCTGGTCTACATAAACATGCATTTTGGCGGCTAACAAAAATTCCAGAACAAACCTGCCTGCTGGTATTTTGTAGTGCAAAGCGACATTCTCAAGCTATACAATGACGGCAGCAAAGCAGGTATTGACCTGAGCTAAACAAATAGGCTTTTTATAGCAGCAGTTCTTTGTCTTTTTCCACTTGCAAACGTCACTGTGGTGTCAGACTCACAACCTTCCTTTGGGAACTGCTGTTCTACAGATTGAGAGCCAGCACCACCTTACTGGCAATAGAATAAACTCATCCATGGTACAGATGGGTCACTATGGGACATACAGAATATGTGCTGGCTGGGAGACTGTTTTGCCTCAGGTCTGGAAGGTGCCAAGTTCACAGCACAGGTGCCCTTGGTGTCCCTCTGTCATTATCAGGCTGAGCTGGAGCGTGCCCAGTCCTGGCACATCCTTCTCTGCTGTTGTTAGGAGGGGTGTCACGTGCATGCATCCTCACAAGAAAGTTTGTACAACACTATACGAGCTTCACGTAACTTCAGGGAGTTGTGTTCTGTCCTGTGTCTGTCACTGAAGGATGCTGGAGGAGTGACTTCAATCTGGTAGGACTGAAATATGTTAGGTGCAAAGTGGGAACAATGTTACCTTATTTGTGAGAAGTCTTGAGATCTGATGACCTAACAGTTTTTAACGCTCCAGAACAGCATTCTTACTGTAATGAATTTCCCCTCGGGTGTTTTGTTTTAAACAGCACAGTGCTGTGGATGCATTTGTGCATTTTCCATAGTTCCAGCACTCCTGTTTTCCCACATGGAGTTGTTAGTGAGCAGAAAAGCAAACGGGTAGTTGGGAGCTCCTTGTGTAGGTTCCCGTGGACTGTTTTTTTCCTGCTGTGGTGGGTGGGAGGGTACGTGGACAACAGTGAGGAGTGCCACGGTGTGCTGACTGAACCTCTGCGCATCTGTAAGCACTTGGGTTTGAAAATACAAATCAGTTTATTAACACGTGGAGTAATGAAAACAAAATCAGTGAGTAAAGGTAACGTTCTCACACGTTTGCTTACTTGAAAACAATTCAGCATTTGGCCTAGCAGGGGTGGGGTTTGGCTTTGGTTAATGAATTCTTGCAGCTCCTATTTATAGAGGCTTCTGGCTTGAAGTGGGTTTCGCTGCTTCCAAAAATAGTTTCCCGGGTGACAGCTGCATGCCTGAAAAGCGTGATCAGGGAAACCTCCCTGCTCATGATTTAAATAATCTAAGTTTGAGCAGAATATTAATTAGAGATCATAAAGAAAAGAGATCACATCTCCTTTAGTTGCAAGAGGCTGCTAAGCTTCTTGATTCCTTCACCATTTATTTCTCTGAGCCTGTGAAATTGGTTAGCAGAGCCTGCGTACTTCAAAGCAAATGTGTGAGGGTGGCCATAGCTATAGCACCCTGTTAAGACAAAGCACTGTTGTTATTTCTTTGCAAAACCACTTCCAGTCTTAACTCTCAGCTCTCTCTCACAAGCACCTTAATATTGCAGACAGATGTAAGCGATAGCAGGAATCTTCTGTAGCCCTCAATAACTACAAAAGCAAGGTGTGCTAGTGCTCTGCTGTTGCTGCCTTTGTGACTTGCTTTGGCAGGTCAAGTGATCCTGTCCTGACGAGGAACTGTTAAAAATCAGTGTATTCCTCAGCCACGTTGAGGACAATCAAGCAGCATTAAGAAATTGCCAGTTTTATTAGTTGGAGACGGGAGGGTGATCGTGCAGCCAGTCACGTGGCCGCACCTCCATGAAGGAGGGGCTGTAGAGACCGATGGCCTCAGTTGCGGCAGCATGAACTGTACAGCAACCGGGAGCCAGAGGAGAGAACTAGGAGTAAGATGGCCAGAATTGCAGCACAGAAATGTCCTGACTTCGGCTAGGCGTTTTTGTGTCCCTTCTCAGCTACCTGCCGCAGTGCCTGGTCCTGCCGTGCTTTCCCAGCTGGCTTTCTTTTCCCACTTTGCTCAGGAATGTTTGTACCAACGCAGAGAACCGAGGGTATCTCAACATCAGACATCATCACGAGGATTGTCCGGGACTACGATGTGTATGCCCGGCGCAACCTCCAGCGAGGCTACACCGCCAAAGAGCTGAATGTTAGTTTTATAAATGTAAGTACACCCCTCCGCGTTTGCTTCTGGAACATTCTCTCCTAGGACCCCAAAGGTACCGTAAAGGCTAAGAAAGTGCATTTTCCCCCCACTGTTTTTAAAATAGAAGGCAGAGCTGGGAAGAAGTTAATTGAAAAGAAATTGGCAAGCTGAGGATAGTTTTAATTACTCCTATTAATTAGCAGCTTCATTTCCTTTTCTGGCTTTCACATTTGGAACAAGGCTGCTGCTCCCTCTTCTTCCTTGAGCTGTAAATGATTTACACTAGGAAGGAAACCAGCCCTCCAGCTGCAGTCTTCTCAAGCACTGACCCAAGAAACGGTTTTTATTCCCATTGCGAGAAGGCAGCCCAGAAAGCAAAGATTTTGACATCCAAACTTTATCTACAGAGTGACAAGATTAAAAACAAACCAAACACAAACTGCGGAGCCATGAGATAACTAGAGGAGGCAAAAATGGGTTTTAAGACACAATGTATTAGGAAGTTAATATTTAAATGATGCTGAAGAGATCAGAAGTCAAAATACGTAGCCCAAGAGCGTAAGTAGGGTAAGGGTGCTGTTTGGAAGGATTGCTCTAAAAACTTAGCAGCTCAAATTATGCATCTTACCCGCCAGTAAAGAGTAACAGAAGGGAAAGCTTACTGCATTTTCGGTTTCAAGTCCTAACTTCAGGCCTTGAGATAACCTACATTACTGAAATCATCCTTGTGATTGGGCTAGATCATCGGAGGCCTTCCTCCTCCTCTGGAGTTGGGAAACCCCCTTGTGAAGGACTGAATTGTGTCATCTCTTGAGGATTTTGTTTACTTGTTTCTTTTTTTGAAGTCTGGCACATAAATCACAGCACACAGGGTATAAATATTTATTTCACTGCGTTCTTTTCAGTCTTTTACACCTCTAAGAATCCTGCTTTAAGTATTCCACTTGTAAGGTCACTGTCACAAATACCCGTTAAGGTAGGGCATGCTGGATGTCTGGGGGTTCCTAAAGTTATTCTTTAACTGCACTGAGCTTAAGATGCTGTTATGTCGCTTATGCATAGAATCATTTGAGTTGGAAGGGACCTTTAAAGGCCGTCCAGTCCAACTCCCCTGCAGAGAACAGGGACACCTACAGCTGGATCAGGTTGCTCAGAGCCCTGTCCAGCCTGACCTTGAAGGTCTCCAGGGACGGGGCTTCCATCACCTCTCTGGGCAACCTGTGCCAGTGCTTCACCAGCCTTATTGTAAAAAACTTTTTCCTTATATAAAAGCTAAATCTTCCTTCTCTCAGTTTGAAACCATTTCCCCCAGTCCTATCACAACAGACCCTGCTAGACAGTCTGTCCCCTTCTTTCTTGTAGCCGCCCTTTAGATAGAGGGACACGGGGAGATTTACCTTTTGCTAGCTTCCGAGTCTGAGCTGTTAACTTCTCACCTGTATGACTGACCAGAGTCACAACACTTCCAGAGTGCATTCAGTTTGCAGATACGCACAGAGCCATGTAGTGGAATAAAGTAGTCGGCGTGTGAAGCGTTCCTTCCAATACGTGCTGGCTCACTCCATTACATGTGTACTAAGGTTGTGCACATAAATGTGGGAATAGTTACCCAAGGCCATGCGCATTAGGGTATGGTACTGAGATGTTTTTCTCTTCTCTGCTTTCAGTGCCTGATTTTTCCCAAGTTCCTCTTTATTAATCTCTGTCCACACTTTCAAAACAGGAGAAGAAATACCGCTTTCAAAACCAAGTGGACAAAATGAAGGAGAAAGTAAAGAATGTAGAGGAAAAATCAAAAGAATTTGTTAACAAGGTGGAAGAAAAGAGCCACGACCTCATTCAGAAATGGGAAGAGAAGTCCAGGGAATTTATCGGCAACTTTTTAGAGCTGTTTGGACCCGACGGAGCCTTGGTAGGTATTCTGCCAGCCCTGGAAGTCTGAGTGGTTTCTTCTTTATTTATCCTGTGTAACAGATCAGGAGCAGATTCTTTTGCTGCAGTCTTTGTTCTGAAAGCCAGCATAGTAAGTTAATGCCAGACCTGCTTGCTGAATCCAGTAACGCATGCCAGCACTGCAGCAGGAGGATTTGTGATGTTTATTGCTGCTTTGGGACAATTTCTATCTTTTATGTTTATAGAATTATTTTTTTAACCAGTGAGATGTCCTGCTGTGAAGCAAGTTGCAATGAATACGGTACCGCGTTCAGTAGTGCTGTGTAACAGCCACACAGCAAGCAGCAAACAGGCTTCAGACAGTCCCTTTCCCATTAGCACTAAATGGGACCACACGGGCACTAGAGAGAAATTATTCCCTGATGTCAGTGAGAGAAACAGGAGCATTAAACATGTAATTGTTCTGTTGAGCACAGAGGATGAACAGTAGACGATGACAATTTCCTAGCTGTGAAAACAACTGATTTAGAGTTCTGGGAAGTGCTCTTCTCAGTGCCCAGTGGCCTGGGTCATCTAGCTGACGCAGAGAAGCTTCAGGTGAAACTGAAGAGCTTCTGAAGGTCTCCCTGGTAAGCGCAGGCTCCGCTGAAGCCATTTACCAGAGATCTGCAGGTGCTTTGTAAAGGCAGCTGGGAGGCTGCACAGTGTCCTTCTGGGAGAAGCCCCAAGACCTTACCTCCTCAAACTAAAACCATGCAGTGTGCGGTGAGCTGATGACAGTCCACGGCCCCAAAGGGGGCCTGGCCCCCATCTTTCAGCTCTGGTAGTCTGTCAGACATCCAGGAGCTTTGTTTTCTTGTAATACTTCCCTTTGCTACCTTGAAACCAGGAGCAAAACTTAATTTGACCGCAAAAGCTATCATTTGTTGGTGCAGAACATTGTAGCCCTTCTTGCTGGGAGCTGGTCCTTTGCCAGCATCCTCTCTGTGCAAGTGTGTTCTGGTGAAAGCCCAGGCCCCAGCCAAACCCTCGGTGCAGGTGTGATCTCAGACACACTGTTGAAGGTGCAGGCTCCAGGCGGAGCTTTTGCTCAGGCTCAGGAAGTGTGTGTAAGCACAGAGGAGAGCAGCAGGCAGCGCAGAGTGAGCTGAGGGGAGCCAGGAGCTAGACACATGGGCCAGCAGGACGCTTCACAGGTTCTTTTTCAGACCATGGAGTGCAGACAGCCAGACAGCTCCCTCCTCACTTGAAAGTCAACCTTCTGCAAGAGAACTGTGCAAAGCTTTAACTGCCTGGGGACTGCTGTTGGGGGCAAGATGTCAACAGAGGCAGCAGGCCAGGAATAAACAGTTTTGGACTAGCATGAAGATGGTACTACTGGAACACTTGTAAAGAGCCAGGGCACAGTCCATAACTGTTCAGCCTACCTCAGCAATAGTACCTGGTGTTGAAAGAATCATTGCGGGGCTTCTGTTTGTAAACAAACTCTCAGCAAGAGCCACTGACGCCTGGTGAATTAAACAGCCCACCCGCCAGCTGTGCTGCTCAGTGCCACAGGCTGCTGCCTAATGGAGTTCTCACCTTTTCTCTGCCATCACTCGCCACGCTGATTGCCACTCAATAGAGGAAAGCCTAAAATTAGGCTCCTTAGAAGAACAGAGAGTGCATCTCTGCTATCTCTTTACAGCCATGTCTGTCCTGTGCAAAGACAGGTGCTCTCCGAGCACCACCTGTCCCCGTCTAATGTGTTACCTTCACTAGCAAGTTGTTCGCTGCTAGCATTTTTTTTTTTTTTTTTTTTTTT
>VXAV01003007.1:0-15535 GCA_013399715.1 Alectura lathami
TAGGCAAGTTACGTGGTACTTGTCCTTCTGTTACCCACCTCTGTGTAGCACTTCCTCGTGTCGGAATTGTAGTGCTCTTGTGTAATGAAGGTCAAATAAGCGTGTGAAATACTGAAGGTGCAGATGTGCTTTCAATCTTAAGGTCTCTGCTGGTGAAATGCTCCTCAGTGGCACGATGTGAAATTACTTTCCAGGATCTGCATGTCTTCTGATACTTTGTTGTACTAATCTGTTGTAGCTGAGGTGTGAATATATGGCATAGCTGTGTGTCAAAATAAGCAAAACCACATCTCATCGCTCCTTGCTGCCGTTCCTTCCAAGTGATTAAAGGCTGCAATACCGGCTCCTTCCTCCCCAGCTGGAGGAGGGATGGCCTGCTCAGACCCAGGGATCATGGCTGTGTTAAGAGACTGCAGGAAAGCAGAAGCTCACGACAGCCCAAAAATGGAACAGGTTTTGGGGTCATCACAGGAGGTGGGCTGAGAAGGGTGAGGGATGCCAGCACCTGTCCTGTTGTCATCCCACCACGCCTGCTTAGGTGGTGCCTCTCTTATTGTACTCGTTACGTTATAACAGTGCAGATAATGTCCGTTAGCATGTGTTCCTGACGTTGTTCCCAAGCGTACACTGGTCCTGATGCCTTTGGGGTCCATCTCTAAGGGTATTTGGGTCTGGACATCTTCCTGTTTGACAGGGATGTGGGAGGCTCAGAGGTGCCGAGTTCCTGCCGCTTCCATGCAGGCAGGTGCCTAGCAGAGCAGAAGAGGCTGCGGATGAGGAGAAGGATTTCATGCTGCTTGGTGCTGCCCACATGGGCAGCATAAATGCGCTGCTCACAGGAGGGAGAACGCTTGAGGTCGCTGATGGCTGCACACTGGGACACGGAGCTAAATCACCATAGAGTGGGAGAGGAGTTTGCAGGAAACAAGACCTGCTTGTCTCACGTGTGAGCAGAGTCACCTGGGTTATGCTTTGAGCAAAGAGGAAAGGTGCTCACCTTGGCTGCCGAGCTTTTGGAGCCTTCTCAGACTTGCTGTGTTTGTGAAGAACAGGAAGATGTAAAACATGACTGAGAGCAGGACCCCGCTGTGAGGGGTGCTGTGGGCTGAAGGCATCTGGGTGCTGCTGGATCCCGGTAATGTCCTGTCCCTACATGATGGTCAGCCAGCAGTCGTTAAAAACCAGTTGTTCTTCAGCGGCAAAACGGGGGAGGATATGGACTTGTGAAAACAAAACCCAGAGGCAAACTAGACTTTGTTCATCAGTGCAGGTATTTAAATTATAGGGTGCTCTGAATAAGAGGAATGGCTTGAACTGGTAAGCTTGAACTAAGCTGCAGTTGTTAACACTAGTGCCTCTTGGAGCAGAAGCCAGCATTTTGTAGGCGTAATTGTAGGCACGGTGTCGGGCACAGATACTCCTGTAACATGGGGAACTGCTGCCTGGCATTTACAGAGTACAGCAATAAAACGTTCAGTTTGATTCACATGGTTCTTCTTTCCCCTGGCAGCTGTCCTATCTAGGCATCTACAGGAAGCTTTGTCTTCATGGCTCTTAGATTTTGCACTGAACTACTCTATATGATTTGTAAGTATATAGCCATCAAAATAACAGGCTGGTTTGAAGCCTCTGAATGAATTTCAATTTTTTTTTTTTTGAGGTGGGGAGGGAAAGAAAAGGCATGGCATTGGTGAGTGATCTCTGTTGGTGGGAAGCACAGGACCACGTAATACTTGAGGTTGGCAAGGACCTCTCCAGAGACTTTCCAGTCCATCCCCTGCTCCAGCAGTGTCACCCACAGCAGGTCCCTCGGGACTGCATCCAGCTGGGTTCTGGATATCTTCAGGAATCTCTTTGGGATGGCAGCACCCCCCTCTGGCCCGTCAGTTTTGTGTCTGCAGGCTCCTCCATCTCCTCATCTACGTCGTTATTGAGGGGTTGCCCGCATTGGCCCCAGTACTGGCCCCTGGGGTTATGCTGCTGCTCAAGGTATCGTCCTCGTGCTGCAAAGTGTTTGAGCCAGCAGCCTCTGCTCGGCTCTAGTCTGAGCTAGCTGTTGGGTAAGGAGCACCCTCCTGCACGGCAAGATGCGTTGAGCACGTGCTCCACGGCCTATCTGTACGTTGCAGGCTGTGAATTGTCACTTCTGAGCCTATATTGAGCAAGGCAACACATCTGGTTAGTGCATGCTGTGGAAGGCCCCGATGGAGAGCGGCTCCTGCTTCCCTCGTTGGTCTCTGCCATTGGATCTGGAAGCACAGAGCTGAAAATATTGTGCTCCTTTCTGCTTAGAATTAATCTGGCTTAAGCTTGCAGTCATGTTATGCTATTAAACTTTTCTTTCCTCTCTGAATTAAACAGCTCCTTGGTTCCACGATATGGGCATGAATGTGGGTTTTTTTTTTTTGGTTTGTTTATTTATGGGGTATACTTGCATCTGTTAATGAAACTGGCTCTCAGTCTCCCTTCAGAATTAGCTGACTGGAGAGATCTCAGTGTCCTGCCATGTCCAAGGCCCTGTTTCCAGTCTATAATCTTTTGCTGTCCTTTTTTTGGTATGTTCTGGACTTGCACAGCTCTGGGACTCGCACGTTCCCTGCTCTGGAGCTGGTATTTCCCTCACAGCTGAGTTACCAAAGAAAGACAGCACACGCTGCAGCGGATTTAGAACCATGGGATGGTTTGTGTTGGAAGGGACCCTAAAGACCATCCAGTTCCAACCCCCTGCCATAGGGGAGAATTTCCTCCTAATACCTCGGAAGATTCAGATGCTTTGTATTCCCCCTTTTAAATACCGTCAATTCAGGTCCGAGCGAGGATCAGGCAGAGGGAGCTGGCGGCTCCGTGGAGCTCCCTGGCCCTTGTCACGGGGAGCACGGCGATGCCCACCTCTCCCATCGCTCCGTGTGTCCCCTTGCCCCAGCCCGTGGCGGGGCCGCGACGTGCCGGCACACCGCTGCAGCTGCAGGAGGAGGGACGCTGGGACGTTTGCGGTGGCTTGGTCCTCTTCCCCCGATTCTTGTGGATTTCTGTCTGCCCCCAGATTTCGACACTTCTCCTAACAATAGTACGGATGGGATAAACGTTCAGAAACTTCCTGCAAGTAAGTGTGATTAGGGAGCACATTAGATTTCTTCTTTTTTTAAATTGTCTTGTTTACAGGCATTGTAAAGATGATTCATCTCTGTCTTAATGTTAACCAGCTTGGACGGGATGAAATTTATCTCGCTTGGTTCTAGCTAGCATTCCTATCCTACACATGGTGCGAATCAACTGTCCTTCCAACTTGAAAGAGCTTGAGAGAGCAGGGCCTGCTGACGCATCGCTTTTGTTCTTGGGGGAATTGTTTCCATTGTGCTCGTGGGGGGAAAAAAAAAAAAAAAGGAGGGAGGTTGAAAGCTCTGCTCGTGGCCAGTTCTCTCCATCCTCGCCTCAGCTGGGGGCATTCGCGTTTGCTGTCGCTGCTCTGGCTCGCCCGGCTGGGCTTGCTCCTTACATTTCCTGGCTCTTCTCAAGGCGGAGTGCTAATTTGTTCAAGCTCTCCTTAATGTCTTTTATCTCCGAAATTCGTTCTTTAATAGGGATGTTATAACCCGGTTGTTCTGTTGTATTTTCAATTAGGGTAATTACCCTTCCTTTCCTTCAGGATCGCGTTGGCACAGAGCAGCTTTATTCTACCCCGGAGATGGCTGTGGCTTTACGGCGGCTCCGTTTTTCCTGTAATGTGTAGTCTAAAAGTCTTTGTTGTCGTAAGTGAACACTTGAGAAGGATTTAGAGTATTTTATAACGAAGGACCTGGTCTTGTACAAATGAGGGAAATGGGAATTTGTCCGTTGCCATCAGTGAAAGTGGAGCTGGGTGCTTTGAAGTCCTTGTAAAAACCTGGAGGGACTTGGTGCCCTGCGGCGCTGGCTGACGTCGGGTGGTTTCCAAACAGCTCCAGCTCTTCTCTTCAGACCTGTTAAAAATAAATAATAAAGAGAGAGGCCTCCAGAAGCCACCTACTCCAACCTCTCCCTATCTGAGGAGGTATTTGGCCTCTCTAGGAGCAAGGATGTCTAATCTGTCCTGTTTGACGTTTTTCTGACATATCCTTAGAAGTGATCAATTTAAAGAAGTTCCATCACATGCCTAGATGATCAGTTTTGGTTTTCTTACAGTTCTTACAGTTAGAAAATTTTGTCTAATGTGTAACCTAATTCTCCTGGGCAATTTAAACCCATTACTATTTTCTCCTCTCTTCAGTAGACACAAATATTTGCACAGGAATGCGAGCCTGGGCCTCCTTTGGTAGTCACACATCCCAAACGCTGCTGCCTGCTCCTCCAGCTGCCCTCCCCAAGGAGGCTGCTGCTCCTGTCTGTGTCCTCCAGATGAGTTTGCCAGAGTAGGCATCTAGAGTTAGAAAGAGGATGGGCCTTCAGTGACGGCACTGCAGCTCAGAGGTGAGCAGCGGTCTGGGATGAGGTTGAGATTTGTGGGGAAGGAAGGGTTTGGAGTCCCAGACCTCGGCCCTGGATCGTAAAGGCTTAAGGCAGGGTTAGTGACTTTTTTGGAGGTCTCTTGAGTGTTTCCAGCTCAGCAAGGCTAGCTAGGCCTGGTCTGGTTTCAGTAGCAAATGCATGCTCTTTATTTTGCTCCCAAGCCCTATCGGATATGCCCTGAGCTCTGGATATGGGTTCTGTCCTTACAGCTGGTCAGACCTGTTGTCTTTCCTTGAAGTTGCATCTTAACCTAGACACAGCCTGTAAAATACCTACCTGACAAAGGTTTAGTAATGCTAGCTTAAAAATTCATCATCACTGGGATTGTAGTGTAGCACTGTTGTCTGACTTTAATTCATTAGCATTTGGGGATGTGGTGGAATATCCACCTGGAGAAATGCAGTAATGGCCAACTACAAGAGAAAAGTAAAAGGCAATAACTGTATTCTTCTATTCCTACTTTTATCTTTGGGGAAGCCCAAGTTCACTCAAGTCTAACAGGTTTGTGAGCATGGCTGTCCTGCAGAATCCATGCTTTTTGGCATGCGTAACAACTGTGGGTTCAGTCTTCTCGCCCTGAACCCAAGGGCTTCTTGCTCTCAAGATGGGCTAAGCCACGCAGGGAGTGACTCAGCCACAGACCCACAGGAGCCTCGTGCTGCTGCAATGCTGTGATCGTGTCTGGCCTCCAGCTGCCTCTGAAAGGGCCCTTGTAGGTCTGGGCAGGCTGACGTACCCTCAGCTGCTGTCCCAAAGGGTGCTCGACATCTGTATTTAGGCAACCGAATCCTTCATGTTTCCTCATCTGAGAGTTGCATGTGAGTTTTACAGAGCAGTTATCGGGTCGGAAATGAGGCCTCCTCCACCTCAGCCTGTGCTGGTGGGAGAAACTGGGTCAGCGAGGTGCTCGTCTCTGCCACAAGCCCCTGTTGGATCACATTTGCTCCGGGAGGCCACTTTCGTGTGACTATCCCTAACCTGCTTTGATTCAGCTGGTGAAGGTTTCAAAAATTTTTCAGGCTTTTCTTTCTAAAGCAGCCTTGTTTCTGGGGTGCTGGTGGTGTGGGAGAGGGTGCAGGGCTGAGAAGCAGTAAGGGGGCTGGAGCCAGAGCTTTTCCCACCGGCACAGTTACATACGGAGCACAAATGTGCTGCTGGAAGCCAGGAACTGCTTGGCACAACAAACTGGCATTGAGGAGCTGCACTGTGCTATCTCCCCCAGCTCTGCCCAGGGCTGGCCTGGATAGCGAGGTACAGCTGGAGGGACGGGGCTGGCAGCTGGCACTGCGAGCTGCTGGCTGGGGCTGCCCGTGCCCAGCGCTGCGTTGTGCTGCCCGCGGGGCTGGTGGGGGCAGTGGAGCTGCTATTTGGGTAGTAAAGGCTGTGCATGAGCAATATTGAGCCCACGCTGAGACTGCTGCCCCAGTCCTCCTGCGAAGGCTGCCAGCGTGGTAGTTAGCAGTCATGCTGCTGTCAATTGTGCTCTGCCTTGTGGGGGTTTACAACGAGGCACTCTGAGGATCAGGCATGTCTCAGGATTTGTTGTGCCTCTGCTGGATGTTATGACAACATTGCTTCACAGCAGAACGGAGGGCCCAAGTCCTAGAGCCAGGAATGCAGGCACAGAGAAGGATCAGCTTGTTTAAACAATGCATAAGACAACAAGATGAACTTTGTTAATAGGGTGAAAAAGAGCTTTTAGTGAACAGCAACACAGCAAGCATAGTCATTAACATTTTTCTGCGGTAATCTAATCTGCTTTTATGGGTATAATGACTAAAATATTAATTCTGATGATTTTTTTAAAAAACAAACTTTACAGTAACCATATTTGTGGATGCTCTGGAAGGATGCCTCTCATGTTCATGCGTGGACAGTGAGATGTGGCTGAGCTGCGACCTTTTTTTGTGCTCTCTGGATGTGCGTGGTCTTTAACTTGATGCAGCAACTCTCACGGTGGTGAGAGGGTGCTACAGGTTCACGAAGGGGGTGGTTTGCACCTCCACGCTGTATTGGGACAGCTAGTGCTGCAGCGCTGTGTGCAACATGGATATAACAGCTAAGGCTCGTCGAGTTTCACGTGGCTTGACCCTGGTTTTTAAAAACATGGCTGGGAGGTATTTCTGCATCAAAATCTTTAACGCAGTGGAGGACTTCTTCCATGCCTCTGCTCTCCCTGTTTCCTCCCCAGCCATTTCTCTTCAGATCTGAACCCAGCTGCATCACGTGCTGTGGCAGGTGACCTGCGTGCGGCTGCATCCTGCAGAAGCCCCCTCCATCCTGCCTTCCCCTGGTTCATTTAGCACCTTCTCAGCTTCTGCTCATGTTGCCAGCTCCTCAAGGGTTGCTGCTTTCCAGCAGGCTTTGACTCCCCTTGGTTTGGTGTTACCGACATGTTTGGAAAGTACAGCTTGTCTTACATTTTCCAATTTACTAATAAAACCACTGAAGAAAAGCAGGCCCAGAAGAAATTCATGTGGAGGCACTGTTGAAAAGCCCCTTCTGGCTGAGCCCAGTCACTGACAAGCAGCATCGTTTTCGGATGGCTTGTGACAAGCACACGCGTGTGGTTTATGGTAGTTTTCTGTACCGTGATCCTCCCAAAGTGCTTGGGAGGATGCCTGCCCTGGCCGTGCCCAGAGCCTTGCTGACATCAAGGTGCCCACGGGCAGCTTCCCCAGCTGCTAAACCAGGGTTGTCCTGCTGCATAATGGTGTCTGGTGGTGCCTGCTGTATTTCCTCCCCTAGGGCCCTGTGATGTTATGATATTGCTGATAGTTTGCAGAAACCGCAAAGATTTCAGTTGTAGACAGAAAATGTAGTTGTGGGGTGAACTTGTGTGTGAGATATGTGGGTCTAACTAGGAAAAATACATGTGGGAATGCTCTCTAAACTACAGTATGAAAAATATTTGATTAAACATCCTATGCTTTACAAAAAAAAAAAAAAAAAAACCAACAACCCAAATGCTTGTTTCTTCATATTTGTGATATAAATGTAAACCTGTGGGAGTGATAGGGGAAAACAGAGTGGATTTAAATTCCGTTTAACTAATAGATATAAAGCAAGAAGGAAATTCCCCACCCGATCTCCAGCTGAAGTAGTTTCAGGTGTAGTGCACGTGGTGGGTTCTGCGGGGCGCAGTGTGCCAATGCCGGGTCAGTGCAGACAGATTCACGAGGCTCCTGGCTGTGCGCTGTCAGCTCGACACTGGCAGGTATCGGTCCTGCAAACTCTCTTTGACCTTTTTTGCATGGAGTTGTTGCACCACTCTTGATTCTTTTTTTGCTTTGCTCAGTAGTTAATTTGTTTATTATAAAAGTTAGAATAAGATTAAACAAACTGCTAATGCTTTTATGTAGCTTAATGAGAAGAAAATGTTTCTGAGGGATTAAAACCACTACAGAAGTTTGAAGGGGGGGAAACTGAAGTCCACAACAGGCTCAGGAATTTGTTCCACTTATTAATTGAAAACAAAAGCAAGTCACTTCTGTTCCACTGTCCCCAGAATGTCCTCCTTGCATTGTTCCAGATCTCTTTCATTTTGCCCCCAGAGATTTCCCTCCTCTGTACTTTCAGCTGAATTTATTTAGGTTACTTTGAGTCCCTGTCCTACAGCCACAAGGCGGGCAGCTCTCAGGAATGAAGTTGCAGGGTCAGCCTTGTAGCTTCTCATTCTCTGAAACTGCCTGAAGCCCTTTTGTTAATCAGTTGAGCATGAGACGTAGGAAGGACCTACAGAGCTAGTTCCTAAAGATTTCCTACCACTGGATTATGTATGTCAGTTACTTGAAGCTCCTTGGGTGTTTGGGGCATCTGGCTCAGGTCCTGCCAGCCTGAGAACAGCCGTGTGAAGCGGAGAGAAAATAGGTGTGTCAGTGCTTCAGAGGTCCCCAGCCTGGCTGGGGCTGGAGGCATCCCCCTCCAGGTTCCTCTGGTCCCTTCCCACCCCAGCAGGGACACCCAGAGCAGGGGGCCCAGCCCCACGCCCAGGCGGCTTCTGGAGGGCCCCAAGGAGGAGACCCCCCAGCCCCTCTGGTCCCGTGCCAGCTCCGGCCCCCGCCCAGCGCAGCAGTGCTGCCTGGTGGGCAGGGGGAGCTGCTGGGCTCTCTCCTTGGGAGCAGCCCTGCGGAGAAGGACTTGGGCATTTTGATCGATGAAAAGCTGGCCATGAGCCGGCAGTGCGCTCTTGCAGCCAGGAAGGCCAATGGCACCCTGGGCTGCATCAAGAGAGGGGTGGCCAGCAGGGAGAGGGAGGTGATCGTCCCCCTCTACTCTGCCCTTGTGAGGCCTCACCTGGAGTACTGTGTCCAGGCCTGGGGCCACCAGTACAGAAAGGATGTGGAGCTGTTGGAGCGGGTCCAGAGGAGGGCCACCAAAATGACCAGAGGGCTGGAGCACCTCTCCTGTGCGGAAAGGCTGAGGGAGTTGGGATTGTTCAGCTTGGAAAAGAGAAGGCTCCGGGGAGACCTCATTGCGATACTTAAAATACTCCTTCCAATACTTGGAAGGAGCTTACAGGCAGGAGGGGGACCGACTTTTTGCACGGGTGGATAATGGTAGGACAAGGGGGAATGGGCTAAAACTGAAAGAGGGGAGGTTTAGGTTGGGCACCAGGAAGAAATTCTTCACTGAGAGAGTGGTGAGGCGCTGGCACAGGCTGCCCAGAGAAGCTGTGGCTGCCCCATCCCTGGCTGTGTTCAAGGCCAGGCTGGATGGGCTCCTGGGCAGTTTGATCTAGTGAGCTGGTGGCTGGCAGCCCTGTCCACGGCAGGGGGGTTGGAACTAGATGATCTCTGAGGTCCCTTCCAACCCAAGCCGTTCTATGATTCTATGTCACGAGGCCATGACGGGATCTCTGGTCTCGTGGAGCCCTTTGCCTGTGACAGCTTTCCTGGAAAGATTTTTCCAGTTGACCTTTTGGAAAGACTGGAGTGGAGTTTTAATGAATGCCGAAATTGTGAAACGTAACGATACGATCCAAGAACTGTTTCAAGTTGTCTTAAATGGTTTTGTTTAGTGAGCGTATTTGAAAAATGTAAACCAGACAGCTCTGTCGCCAAGCACAGGCCTCAATGGGAGAGTTAGGGCCCGCTCAGAGCGGGGAGATAAGTGCGTGTGGGGCAGGCCCCTCTGCTCAGCCTTTTTCAATCAGGAGCCTTTTTTGTGGGGGAAAGCTATCTGACCAGCAATTTTTGTATTAAAGGAAAAAAAAAAAAGCAGCCTCAAGGATCATTTTCTGTAGCTTTGTCACAATGCTGCTTTTTTTTTTTTTTTTTTTAATGACTGAGAGAATGAATCGCCCAAACCTATTTTGATTTTTGTTTTCCTTGCTGTATTTTTGTGTTGTGTGCTGTCCTGATTATTAATGGGTATGATATATAACATATAAAATTCCTTTTTGTAGAAATTTGCTTATGGATCGCCTTCTCACATCTTCTGAGTTACTAATCACCTTGGCACAATTAACTAAAGATCCCCATCTGGCTATAGTTAGCGTTTGAACTAGAAAAGGTGTAACCAGAAGCAAAGTGTGCAGAAATGAGGCAGGGGGGAGCAGCTGGAGAGCCCTAGAGATCCAGAGCCAGGTCGGGAAGATGGGAAAGTCAATGCCCCTGATGTGGTGACCCCGATCTGATGCTGCTGAGAACCAGAGGTGGAAGGGCGGCAGTGCTGGGGTGCTGACTGCACGGACATCAGGGACGTGGGGCGACAGGGGTGGCCTTCCAGGAGTGCTGCACAAACAGCTGGGGAAGGGACCCTGAGATGTGGTGGTGGAGCTTGGGATGTGAGGGGTGCTGACATTTCTTCTTGCAGCTGAACCAAATCCCATGGTGTTCCTTTTGAGACTGGTCGCAGCACAGGCACTGTGGTCTGCTTGTGGGATGATGCTCAATGCAGAGCAGAAAAACCTGACATCCTGCAGCTGGGGAGCATGTTGTAGTTCCACCTGGGCCTTGCTTGGCTGTTGCCTGTTGGCTTCTCTAAAAGAGAGAGGATGGAGGTGAAGGAAGCTGCCTTGATGTGGAAGGGGGTGAAGAGGAGGCCTCAAAAGACAGGATATGGAGTTTGTTTCAGTGTAAGTTCAGAGCTGACCCCGAAGATGCTGGGGTTGCATTGCTGCCTGTCACCAACTTTTTAATTTATTTTTTTTAACCTCAAAGATTGGCTTTGGAGGGGGGTAAAAAAGTCTTTAGTCATGGAACCTTTGTGTCTTAGGTTAACCACCTGCAAAAGAAGTTTTGCCTAGATTTTGTAAGTCTTTGAGGTTTTTTTTTTTTTTTTGGTGGATAGATGCCTCTGTAAATGCTGACAGTATTTTCTTTTTCATGCAGACACGTTGATACAGCACCCATAATTACTGCTGGTGTTTTTGCTAAAGCTTATACTTGAATGACAGCACAGCTCACCTGGCTTCATTTGCTTGCTGTGAGTGAGTTGTCACCTCTGGCTTCAGCTGGTCACACAGAGCTGCCTTGGTGAGCGCCCTGAGCCCCGCTGCTGTGGGCGGCACTAGATGGCACTATGTCTCCAGCTTTAACGCTTCGGCAGCAAAACTGCTGAGCTGCGTCCTGCTGTGGTGGCATCTGTCTCATTTCAGGAGACTGTGTCTCTTTTCACCTTCATTGCAAGGCGACGTTGCCACCTTTGAAGACCTCTGCTCCTGGTGGCTGTGTTATTTTACGTGGAGTTTTAAACAGGCGTATAAGGATTTGGCATTTTGTTTAGTCATTGGGAATGGTCTGCTGAAATTGTGTAACTGGAATTGCCAGGGCAGGTTTTAGGTCGTTCAATAATTTCCTCTAGCTTTTAGTCCTGTCCCCGTATTTTTGGTACAACTTTGAGACCTTTGTGGACTGCTGGGGTGGGATTCTCCAGAGTGGCTTGTAGGCACGGAGCACAGCTAAAGGTTGTGTGTACACACACCAAGTGGTGTGTGTGCGTGTATATATATACATATTTGTAATACCGTGTTACAGCTCTGTCATTCCCCATCTTTCATCTCTAATTGCTGTGTTGTTTTTTGCACAAAAAAAGTGTTTGAATGTGGCAGTTCAAGCTTCTGTCCACAGTTACGCAGAGTTGAACAAAATAGGAAGGATAATTTTTTTTTCTTTCCCCTAAGTTTAACATTTGTGTATTTGATTGTACCCAAGGCTCCCTGGTACCTGCAGTGTGCACAGCTGCAGCCCTGCCTTGGATCAGGGGGATCCCCATCGGTTTGCGTAGCTCTCAGCTGTGCTGGCCTCCCAGCAACAGCGCTGGTTGTGCTGTTAAAGCTTAGGGGTAGGAGGGGGAATGGGTTTTGGCAGCTGCAGAGATGATGCTTTTCCCCTTTTCTTTCTTTTTAACGGATTATATTCTGAGTATTTCTTTTCAGTGATGATGCTAGCAGACTTTGGAATCCTGACTCACGTTGGCATCTTCTTTTCAGGTCTGTTTATGATGGAGAGGAACACGGTCGCTTCATGGAGAAACTGGAAGCACGAATCAGAAACCACGATCGGGAGATTGAGAAGATGTGCAACTTCCATTACCAGGGCTTTGTGGACTCCATCACGGAGCTGCTGAAAGTTAGGGGAGAAGCTCAGAAACTGAAGGTAAGAGGAAGCTGTGCTGGACATGGTCCGGGGCGGCAGGCTCTAGGTGGCTCAGGTGGCTTGGACAGGGTGACCTCCAGAGGTCCCCGATGACCCCGTCAGTCCTGAGATTGACCAACCAAGTGAATGTTTCCCTTTTGTCCAGAGCATCTCTCCCTGTCTGGAAAACAAAACAAAACAAAGACAAGCAAGCAAACAAACAAACAAACAAAAAACCCAAAACCAAACCAAGGCCAATCTTCATTCCTTCTTCCTGTAACGATCGGTTAGTCGTTTGAAGTTCGACAGTTGTGCTGGCAAACTGGAATGCTGTGGTACATCAGAAGAACAAGGAAGGTTAAAGCCAGGCTGCTTCTGCACCAGGAAACGTGCTTTTTCTGGTGCACCTTAGACCAATTTCTTATGCAAAAATAAGCTTTGTGGTCCGCAGCGTGTCTGCTGCAGCACCATCTACTCTAGTGCCTCGCCTGGCATCAGGCTCTCAGGGCAGAGGGCACTGTATCTGAGTCAGATCTGTAAAACGTCCTGAAGCAGATCTGCCTTTAGTCACGAGGTGTCTGCCCAGCGTCAACAAATGAGATGTTAACTCTTAAAAAGCAAATGAAAATCAGAACACTGTAAGGTATTCAGAGCAAGCAGGAGTAACAGTGAAAAATATGGATGCTTGGAATCACTGAGTACTGCAATGCTGCGGAACCAAACACATAGCTCGATTCTTTTCCTCTAGCATCTCCAAGTATGGTTGGCTTAACCAGGAAGTAAAATGAGTAGAGCAGGGGATGGGGAAGATGAAATGGTCGTAGGTAGGAATGGGTTCTGCAGATATTGTGGCCTTTAAAGCTGTGCAGAAAGATGAGAGAAAGGTGGATTTTAGCTGTTTCTTGGTGAAAATGTGCTCGGCAGCGTGTGGAAGAAGCTGTGTCAGATTGGAATGTAGCTATGTGGTGGGAAGGAAACTAGGCAGGTTTCTGGGGACAGAAAGGATCTAGAGATTGGTGGTGTTTCTACATCTAGAGGCCAACTGGCGTGGCATTTTAAGCTTGGCTTGTGTGCCTTGAACTACGAGTTTCACATACTTTGAGGCTTATAAGACAGCATAGCAATGACTTGAAGAGTGTCAGAGGTTGGAGAGCCTTCCTCATTTTCCTGCAGAGGTTAGAACAGAGGCAGAGCAGATGATGTGGGTGCCTTTTCCATTCTTTTCTGTGGCACCACGGTGTGCCTTGATTTAAAAACCAAAAGCAATCTCCCAGAACAATCAGTTAGTGAGTGGGTCGGAGTTGTGTGGCACCGGAAGAGAACAAGATTGTCTCCAAAGACCTGCACAGAAAGCCTCTGATTGGATGGGGTCTGTTGAGAAGGACCTTTCTGGGCATCCAGAGGGTGTGCGGGACTGTTCAATGGGAACTAGAGAAGAAAATGAGGGAATAAAAGTTTCAGCAAAGCAGATTTTTTGAAAATGAAAAAAATAAAACAGCCATCTAACTTCCCTGTGCTTTTCACACATTTATTGGTTCTTTTGAAGCCACCTCTGGCATTTCCAAACAGGCTTCTAGATTTACACGCAGCCTTGATCCCACAAAGAAATACTTGCATCCAGGAACACCTTCGTTGGGGGTGTTTCCTGACATCAGAAGCACCCTTATTATTACCATGACTTTTTCCATGAGGGGGATCCAGCCAGCAGCTGATTGCAGGACGAGGCCATTGGAAACACCATGAAAGAAGGCTTCTGAATTTTAATTTTTAAAATCCATTGTTTGTAGCCAAGAATTCCACATTGTTTGTTTGCAAGGGCTGGTTGCTGTTTCCCATTCCACCAGCAGCGGCTTTGTTGGTGGCACACTGTGAAGTCCAGCTCTGCCCTCGGGATCTCTCTTGATTGCCGCTACTATGCGATCTATAAAACGGCACATGGGAAAAATACACACAGAAGCCTATTTGAGAAATGTTGAGTGCTCTTTGTACGAGTTTTTTTATTCCCCAGCGAATCATCTGTGGGTCCAGTGGTGAGAGTGAGTTTTGTCCCAGAGATTCATTCTGCATTTGATCTCGGCCTGTTTCTCAGTAGCGCTGCTCTTTGAACGTACGTGCAACCAGCTCTGAAACAAATGCCCTCCGTACTGCACCTCCACTGTGTGTCTGTGGTCACCTGCTTTTAGCTTTGGGGCGTTCTGTGCAGCATCAGGCTTGCAGAAATATCAGCATTCGTCGTTTTAGGTGCGCACATGCTAGGTGGGAGCTGCATGCGTTGTCCTCCCCAGCTGCTCGCTCCCCGTTGTGCTGCAGGGCTCCGGGGAGCCCTGAGAGCGGCCCTGCAGCACCCGAAGGGGGGCTGTAAGAAAGGGGGGGACAGCCTCTTCAGCAGGGCCTGCTGGGATAGGACTCGGGGAAATGGTTTCACACTGAGAGAGGGCGGATGGAGCCTGGGGAGAAGAAAAAGTCCTTGAGGCTCAGGGTGGGGAGGCTTGCTCAGCAGATCAGCTCCTTCACAGTGCAGTTCTGCTCTAGGAGGATCTGTGTCGCTTTCAAGGGGTGCAGAGTCACTGGCTAATAATTGCTATATGGATTTAAAAAAAAAAAAAGCAAATTCCTTGGAAAGATGTAGGATACATTTTCAAAAAGGCATCTCTTTAATTTGGGTGATATTTTAAACCACTCACAACGCTTTTTCTAAACCAAAACTTTTTTTGCACTTGCTTCTTCTTTTTAAACTACATGGCTTTAGTGAGGCAATTCTCTTTACTTTTGTATTCTTGTGTGGTTTCAGAGGAAGACCTTTTTGCTTTGCTTTTTCTAACATGTCGTACATCTTAAGCGTTCTCCTGTCATCTACTGCACGAAAACTTTCATTCTCACTGGGAGGCGAGCTGTGTGATGCTGACCTGTCCTCAGTCCCACTTCACACTCCTGCTGGCTCTTGCAGGCCATGTACCAGCGCCGTTACTGCATCTCAGAAAGGTTCCAGTGGAAGCTGAAAGGTCAAAGATATCTTGTACATGGGGATGGTTCAGCTTGGAAAACATGCCTGGAGGTGTGAAAGGGAGCAGATCTCAGAGTCAAAGGGCTGGTGGTCCCCTCAGCAAACCCCCTGATTTTAAGCAAGTTACGCTTCAGCTGTGTAACTCCTGGTGGATTTTTGTCTAACCTGATGTTAGCCCTCCCTCCAGGTGTTCCTGCCCTTCCTTCTCTAGGAAACTCAAGTTAGATGGTTAAAAGCTTTTTTTCAGGCCCACTATTTTTTGACCTGTCAGGCCCAAAAGAGAGATGATTCTTTTTCTGTGATTATTCCTTCTTGTTTCTGCAGAGTTCTTCTACAATGTGGAGATTGCAGGGAGTTCTCCTCTGGTCTCGCTGTGAGATCAGGAGCCCCAATCCATCCTAGAGGGCTGTGCTTTCTGGGTGTCTCACCACTTTTACTTTCCTGCTGTGAAGGCTTTTTTTTTTTT
>VXAV01003009.1:0-70950 GCA_013399715.1 Alectura lathami
CCCAGCAGCGGTTTAAAATGGGTCAGAACCATGCAGTGCACTGCATGTAACACTGCATGCAACAGTAAACACTGTTTACATGGAGCTTGCCATTTCTGCCCAGCTCTTGCTGCCATGTCCGTGTGGCTGGAGGGTACCAGTTCCCTCCAGAGACATGTGAGATGGCTGCTGCCCTCAGCCTGGCCCCAGGAGGGGAACGCGGGGCTGGGTTCCTCTCCAGCTGCAGGGCTGCTGCTCGCCAGCAGAGAAGGTGCTGTGACAGTGACCGGCCCTAGGACAGAGACAGCGCTGACCAGCCATTGCAGCCACTGCGGGCATATTTGCATGTAAAAGCTGAACCTGAGTGATAAATAACAGATAAACCGGCCCGTTTTTCAGGTGCTGGAAAGTCTGACTGCCTTCTTTATACAAACACAGGTTTAAATAGTATTCACCTCGGGGGTGTGGATGGGTTTATCTTGGTTGGGAATGCATGGAAATGACTTTTAACCCCTAGCATTGTAATACATTGCCCAACACATCTATATAAACACCAAGCATATTTATAGTGTAATGATCCCTAGGGTTCATTAAATACCATAACAAGGACTTTCGGAAAGCAGCCAGATATCCTGCTCCTCCAAGCTATATTAAGAAAGGCCAAACTGTTACAACAAATTTTATTATTATTATTATTATTATTATTTTAAACTAGTCTTGGAATTATTTAGCACGTTCTCTAAGGGATTATTGTCTCATGTCCTGTCTCAGCATTTGAGGTCTGAGGGGTTGGGACTCTGCAGCCAGCCTGTGGAGTTAACCCTTTTCTGTTTCCCTTGGGAAGCTGCACTAGCACATTGCACTCAGCAGCATTTTCCAAGCATAGGTCTGCTCCGAGAAATGGTTCTGCACGAACACATATGGCACAGTCTCACAGCCTTTAAAAAGGTGAAATCACCAGCAGGCCACACAAATTTAATTAAAGTCCGTAGAGGTTAACTCTGGAAAGCAGTACACCTGAATAAAATTTCTCAAGTTTTATGAATCTACATAATTCTATGTACAGCTTATGGTGTGTTAGCAAAGTTAGAGCTGACACAGTATACAGTAAAAAAATAAATAAAAAGGAAATAACTTCTGGTGCTCAAGAAAGAAAAGATTCTGCAGTTCATTATGTGGCTCGTCTGTGTTGGTGCTGCAGGGCTGAAAGAAATAAAAAGCAATAAAATCCGACTTTGTCTCTAATACCAGCAGATCCATGGCTAAATATGCAAAGGCGCAGCTCTGGTTTGTAAGACAGTACTGTTTTTCCATAGCCTTTTTTCATAGAAAACCCACACTTTCAGAGTGAGGCTGCCATAGTTTCCTTTTCAGTGACAGTTTATTTCAGAAAAACAAAGCCACCGTTTTCAGCAGTTCCTGTGCATTTGGAGGCTCCTCACACTGGCAGCAGAGGGGCAGGCAGCTTCCCCAGGCCAGCATGCGCTGTGCCTGCACTGCAGCTTTGCCCCTGCCAGCGGCCACATTCCAGGGCCCAGGGGCGGCAAGTTTGCCTGTGAAATGGAGGCCCGGCAGCCCCCACCTGGCAGGTGCCCCGGCCTCAGCCCTGCTTTCCACCCCACAGCCTTACATTGGCACGGGCCTGTCCCCTACGCCTGAAGAAGCGTCCCCTCACTTTGGAAAAGATGCCAAGCTGCAAAAGTTTCCAAACCTATCCAGTTTAGCTCAGCCTTTTTGTATTAGAAAAAGGGGCTGGAGATCTGCAAGAAGTTGCTGTCTGTCATTGTATCTGGTGCTTCCTGCTCTGGCCAGAAATACCGCCAGCACTTCTCCTACGGGATTTTGGCAGTTTCACTTCCAGTTCAGCCCCAAGCAAAAGCGCCAAAGCAGCAAGAACAAAAAGTACTTTTTTTTTTTTTTTTCATGTGTCACAAGTATTTCATAATTCTGAAAAGATTTACCAGCAGAAGCTAAGACTGACTAAAACCAGACAGGATCTGAGGGTGACTTGGTGTGAAGGACCCTGCAGAAGAAACCAGTCGGTCACTCGGCAGGCAGGGCTCCGGCCCAGAGGGATGCCGGGATCGGAGCGGGCCAGAGGTCTGCTTGTGTTTCATACAGCCCTGCCATGATGGGCGGCAGCAGGTTCAGCTGCCTAAGGCTGAGCACAGAAGTACAGCAGGAGCAGCAGCAGCGGGTGGACACGTGCTGTGTCTAAGGGCCGCAGGGCCACACGCAGGCTGGTGCTGGAGGTGACCTGGAGCAGGAGCGTCCCTCAAGGCCACGTGTGTGCCTGCTGGCAGAGTGACCCACAGTCAGCGCCTGCATCTCGGCTGGGTGGGAGGCAGGGGTGGAGAGGTGACCTGACTTCAGTCCCACCGGTATTTTTCTGCATCAGATTCCTGCAAAGGCTGCTGTCAGCCATTCCCATCCACACAATCCCCGTACGCACACAAAGTCTGATTAAGAAAGGATTGGTCTGAGTGTTGACACATGTTTTGGGGGAGGGAAACCTTCTTTTAGTCCAGCTCCTTCATCCACCTCTAGTGCCTTCTCTGCCCTAAAGAAAGGGCTGCTCTCATTCACTCCTTTCACTGCAGTTAATTAGTGAGTCAGAGCCAGCACGTCCTCAGGAGCTGGTGGCTCCCTTAATCTCTCTGTTGCTAGGGCATGCCGACATGCTCCACTGGTACTAGTTCCAGCGTGATGTGGGGGATTGTGGAAAGAAAGGGTAAAGGGCTGATCAAACAGAGTCAGATTTAAAAAAAAAAATAAAAAGAAGCTCTTTTAGAGGAGGCTGAGAAGTTCACAATGGGGAAAAGCAGAGGGCGAATGGTAAGGCCTAACGGAGCTCATTAAATTGAGGCAAGCTGAGCAGACCTACCTTATTTCACTCCAGTTCTCCTGCCACACCCATGATGGAGAACTTTTATCAAAATAAGGGGGCAGGATCACTTCCTCACAAAATGTGTGACAGAAATGGAAGTATAATCGTTTTCCTGAGAATTTTTGTAAATCCACTCCTTAAATGTTTGCAAAGCAAGCTGGAGCCTCAGTGAAGGGTGCTGCTTAATGGTGATGCAGGTGAGAGAGTCTCATAGATCATTACCATTTCTGCATTTCAGATCATCCAGCCTCCCAGGAACTAGCAAGGTAAAAAGTTAAGTAGGTTACATGGACCTCTGTGAAGGCAGATGTCAACCCTGATTGCAAATGTGAACACTGCCTTGGAAGCAGTGTTTGCTACTTTATTTGACCTGCATCACCCTTTACAAAAATCAGAGTGAGCATATGATTCAGCAGGTTCATGTATTCAAGCAAGGTGCTGCCTAGGAAAACGTTGCGTAGTACTTTTCATAGGGCCTCTGGTAAATGCTACGGCAAGTGGCCATCATTTGCTGACTCAGAAAAACAAGGATCCCACTATAGCATGTCTCCGTGAGCACAGGTATCTTGAAGAGCTAGGGACTACAGGTAGCTGCAAATTGATAGGAAACTTCTTAGAAGGTCTGTGTTTAGCAGAAGAAACCAGGGTAGGGCTTAATCCCTTGTTGGCAACCATCACAGTGGCAGAATGTGGTAACTGACAGTGCATTCTTTCCTTTAATCCAAAAATCAGCCAGATCACATATCAGAACTATGTTTTGAGAGTCTACATGAACTGTGGGTTGCAAAACAGAAGCGAGCACCTGTCCTGCACATCCTCTTCCTGATGGAGTCAGGAGATGAGCACTCATATTGCTGTGACAACTTCTTCTCTTGTGGTGAGAGAAAGGGGTGGCACGACTGTGGTCCTGCTGGCCAGCACAGCTCTGGAGCCCAGGAAGGGGTCAGCAATGGCACATGGCACATTTTCCCTGCTAAATTCTGCCAACCTCAGCTGGAAAATTTCTGCAGAGTCCTGCTGGTTTCACTTGATCATTTTCTCCATGGGTCCCAAAAGAGGCGGGTTTTTTATTTGTTTGTTTGTTTGTTTTTTACGCCACCTTTCAGTTCTTATTGAAAATCAGTCCATTCTTGTAAATGATTATGGTAACCTCTCTTGCCTGGGGTCCTTCTCTTGACCTTAATACCTCCCTCTGGCCAAGAATTCCTGTCTTGCCATGCAGGTGAGGTGCATGGACTACTCACTTCTACTGGAAGGGTTGAGGTTAGCTATTTCCAAAGATCCGGTCAACCTTTAAATGTGCAAATACGTTTTTATTAATCTCTCCTTCCAGTAGTTTCCTATCCCATCTGGCTATAGGAGTACACAGGGTCCCTTGTTACATGGAGAGCACCAGATTTTCCACATGGCAGCTCAGCTTGAGTACAGCTTGACTGTTTTAATCTCTTTCAGGTATCAGGCCATCCTTCTGCAGGCTATTGTAAGAAAATCCCTTTTTGCTGAGGGACTTCCTCTGAAGAAGGATCAGGTTTTTGGCATCTAACACATCCCCCACCCTGATTTCTCCTTCCTCGAGTCTTTCTATCGTAGCTCAGATCTGCATAGCAAGCTTCTGCCAGCAGGATTGTAGCCAGAGCTATTATGAGACATGTTGGGTTGGGGGGTTGTCACAGTTGTCCCTTCCCTTGCCTAAATGAGCCATGCTTGCAAATAGGCTGTTTTGCTAATATAATCTCAATTAGTAAATGCATTCCTCTCGTAAACACAGCTTTAGATAGTGAGATGTACTGGGAGAAAATTGGTTTGCTAGAGACCTGTCATTAATGTTGGTCCCCATATGTTCACGTGTGTGTGGGCGTGCAATGGGTGGCATGCTGCTTCTTCATCCACCCCACCCATCTCCACTCATGGGGAGTCTCATGCAGAGCAGGGAAATGCACGTTCAGTGAGGCTTTGTTTGCTCTGCATGACATACATTTACAGGAAATAGATGGAGAGATCATCTGGTGTCTTCGTCTGGCAGAAGAGCTCTCATCCATCACCCTGCATCACTATCTAGTTTAATGCTGTTTTATACCCATTTTGTACCCCAGTGTTAACAGTGGCAACGTGTGCAGAACAGTGGAAAACTTGTCTATTGTTCTGGGAGTCTAATGCCCGCCTGCTTTTGCCAGCATTGACATGTTGCTGCATCTTGCAACACCATCACTCTCCCTTCTTTCCAAGGGTGTTCTTTGTTTTTCTGGTTTCTTGGCAAGTAGTTGAATAAAAACTAGAAATGTCTCTGTCATGCTCACTTGCTTTTTAGATGTCAATACTTACTTTGCCTCTGTGCATCAGCCTCTACACATGACTCACAGGCATTGACACGGGGAAGAAATAGGACAAGACAAAGCCCAATGGCTGAAAGTACAACAAATCCAGGCCAGAAGGCACATTAAGAGTGGCTGTACAGGGGGATGCTTCACTGACAGCATGATTTTCCCAGGCTGAGAAGGAGACAGATTTTTTTTCTGCTGAGGAAAATTGTCATGCTAAGGCTGGATAACAACTGGAGGAGACCAACACAGCCATTATGGTTTGCTCTTTCTAGTGTTAACCTCTAACAATCTATAAATAATGTGTAAGTTTCCACATACTGCAGTTTATCAGCGGGGTGTTTTGTCACTTGCTTTATGATCCCAGATCACTGCTTTGCTTTAAACAGCAGTAAGCAGCAGTGAACATGTCCCAGCCTAAGGCCTGGGAGGTGCCTGGGGTCTCAGCCTTAGCTGAAACACATGCAACGCTGTCCTCTCAGCTGTGACAACTGGCTGACACTGCAAGATGTGCAGGAACCCTAAAAACAAAAGAAGCAGAATGGGAAGGAAGGAGACTCATAGCTAGGCAAATGGCCAGCTTTTCTGCTTTTTCCTTTGAGCCTCCACTTCTGGAAGTCCCTGCTTGCATGTCCTAACTATCAACTGGTGTGTTAGCTGTTCATTTATGGGGAATTCTAACTAAAGGGAACTGAAGCGGTATCTGAAATTCACTTCCGCTTGGGCAACAGAAAGACTGTCTGAATTCCTTCCCCTTTTGGCTGCTCACGCTGCTCTTTTGAAAGAGCACCATTATAGTGTTATAACACTGCAGTATTTACAGTGTTGCTGTTACAGCTACAGCTTTCTCAAGCAGTGACTTTTTACATATCGTTACTGATGTGAAGAAAATGTGATGATGGCAGGTACACTAGGGTTTCTGTGCGGGCAGGAGTTTAGCATTGCTGCGTTACTAGTGAATTGAGTTTCCATATGTGTGAAAACAAAACAAAAAAAATGCTCCTCACTCCATCAGCCTATTCTGTTCTGCCTGCAAGCCTGGAAGGCCAGCTGAGAGGGAAGCCAGCAATAAAACGTACCCAAATGAGAAAAGATGTTTTTCTAACGAGCGGTTGAGATGAACTTGATGAATACTTCTGGCTGTAAACATTTCTAGCATTTGGGACTATTTAAAATTCAGATCTGGGTTAGGACACTTGTACCCGTCACTTCTGGTAAGCAGAGGAGGTTAAACAGATATTGGCCAGCAGAGGCTGAGTGCTCCCATGTGTGGCTTAGCAGCTGGTGGCAATGAAAGTGCTTCTGATCTTTCCTAGACCAAGATAAACCAACTGATTCTGTTGAGGTCACTTAGCAGTTAAAAGCATGTCATTTGGGGCTCTGGGTAAGTGTGGAGTTTTAATGACGTGGACAGTGTCTCGGAGAGAACATCAACAAGCATAGGGTATCCAAAAACCGGGCAATTTGTAGGAAATAACTAGATAAATCATCAGCTCTTTGACCCCAGCCTCAAGGAAAAAAGCATGCAGAAGCTGAGCTAGATATCTGAGGACAAAATCACAAAGGCTAAGCAGCAAAATGAGATCCAGCTAGCAAAAGACTTTAAAGTAACAAGTAGTTTTTTATCACTATAGCAGCAAGATGACAAACCAGGCAACTGAAAACATGCTCTACAGTGGAGAAGACAGTCTGTGGACAGATCATGGCTAGATGCCCAGGGTATTTCATACCTTTTTTTTGTATTTGTTGTCAGTTCAGATGAATATTGCAATTAATGTCAGTGACAGAGAGGGGTAAGAGAATAGGTTAGGAGATCCTGCAGTATGTTAGTGTCCAAGTCAGTTGGGCCAGATGAATTTCAGCCTAGGGTAATTGCACCAGCCAGTTATCTAACCTCAAGAGCCCTAGGCATTACCTACCCTAGGTTCTGGGGTGTTACAGAGCCCAAGAACACACTTGGAAGGCTGGAAAAGTGCAGACGTAGTTCCTGCCTTTAAAAGGAAAAAAAAAAAGGAGGAGCCAGGGATTGCAGATTGTTCAGTTCAACTTCAATTCCCGGAAAAATACTGGAACAAACAATCAAACTTTTGTAAGCACCTAGAAAAAAAAAAAAAAAAACAAAGAGATGAATAATAGCCAACATAGATTTGTCAAAAACAAATTGTGTAAAATAGATCAAGCTTCCTTTCATGACAAAGTGAAAAACCTCGCTGATAAGGCAGAAGCAGTAGTTGTCCTGTGTTTTGACTGTGGTGAGGCTTTCGTCACAGTGTAATGTGATACTCCTAAGGAAATTAAGGGAACCTGTGCTAGATGGGGCTGGTCTAGGACACAGAGACACTTTAAAAAGGGAAAGGTGGATCAAGAAAAGCTGTTTGGGGGCCTGTACTGGGTCAGTATGATTTCAGGTGATTATGAGCAGCTTGGACAGTGGCATAGAGAATATCGCATTCTCGTCTACCACAAAGCTGGAAAGGGACTATGGGTATATTGAAATGTAAAACCGCAATTAAAAACCAGTTAAACAAATTGTCTTCAGAATCAGATTCACTTCAGTAAGGGTGGCTGATAGTTTCTGTACATAGGATTGCCAGGAGTAATTAATGCCGTTTATATAGGGTGGTGAATATTTGCCCAAGCAGCAACTCCACATAGACAGATCTGAGAGGTGTTCCAGGTCACAATGCAAAGATGTGTTAATTGCTAATGCAAAAAGGGCAAATGTGCTATTAGGATGTGTAAATAAGCATGGACCTTACATGTAAGCCTTCTGCTCGATTCTCCATGAGGCCACGGTTGAGTTATGGGCACTGTGCTCAAGACAGGGTCCAGAGATGTCAATGGAAATATTGAGAGTTCTTGAAAACCAGACTTATGTGGGAAGAGTGAACAAAATGACTTTAGTCTAGCAAAAAATTGAGGGAGATGGGGCTACTGCTGTCAGTTATGTGAAAGGTGGCTGGGAAAAGGAGAATAAATTGTTCTCCACATCCCTGATGGATAGGACAAGTAATGAGCTTAAATTACAGAAAAGGAGATTGAGGTTAGATGTTAGAAGAAGGAAAGCAGTAAGGGTAATGACGCACAGGAGTATCTGAGGAGGCTGTGGGCTCACCATCCTGTGCTTAGGATGAGGTTAGACAAGCATTTATCAAGAGTGACATAAGTATAACGATCCTGCCTTGGGATATGAGTCAGGACTAAATGATCTTTTGAGATCCCTTCCAGCCATATAAACCTCTGATTCTGTCTTGACTGCAGAAGGATGCTAGCATTACAAGTGTTCCATGCTCGTGGTTTGTGAAGTGAGAGCCAGGAACAGTCCTGCAGGAACGAGATGTGCTCCTTACTGGTTTGCAGGAAAACGCTTTCAGTGGCAGGTGAAGTCACCAAAGAATCAGAGGCCTCCTCAGGTTATGGGAATATCATGCTGCATGGTTTATCTTGCATTTAAATGTCTCTGGTCCTAACCGGAGTGATGATACATGACACTAGCCTTGAGAGCACTGATCAGCATAAAACATCCCATTGTGCTTGCATGCTAATCACAGCCAAGCAGAGCTGGCCTCTGTGTTCTACAGAATTCAAGACTGCTGGCTTCCATTTCGGTGGGAACCAGCGGCCGGCTCAGCCCACAGCGCTGGCACTAGTGACGCAGGCTGGCACTAGCAGTGCTGAAGTTGCCACAGGCTCCATCAGATGCCGGGGAATAGAAATACGAGGGATTGTTTTTTTTTTTGTCTGGAGTCCCCACGGGGCATTAGGGACAGAGCTTGCTAGAGATTATTTTCTGCAAGCACTTAGAGGAGTTTGCGTTTCTCTAGGAATTTGAAGGATGATAAGTGGAAAAGGGTACAAGAAAGACAAAAATACTCTTTTTTTTTTTTTTTTCCAGTTTCTAAAGACAGTTCTTACAAACATCAGTATATAAATAGAAAAAAGGCGTTGCATTTTAAAGAGGTGACTAACCCAATGTCCCTTGAAAAAAAAAACAGCAGAGAGCAAACACTGAAGTCCTTTAACTCTGTGTCATAATTTATAGCAGGTTTGCAATTGTGAAATCTCTCAGCAATGTGGGACAGATGTTACAGTGAGGAAAATAAAACAAACAGAAAACGGGATGGGAAATGCAGAGAAGATGAAATGACACCGTGTTGTAATCCTTATGGGAAATCTCTGTACATCTTTCCAAAATACTGTGCTGGTGAGCAATTAGGAACCTCGACAAGCTATATAAACAGAGCCACTAGAGGTCTGCCACTGTTCCCATACAGTCTCCACAGCAAGCAGGCGTCTCAAGGGCAGCTTCGGGGAGGGGAAAATTTCTGCCCACCATCTTCTAAATGGTCCCTTTAATATTCTGTCCAGAGCTATTTGTGCACACACAAATGGAGGTTTTCCTGAGCTTGCTCCTGTTCCTATGGCAGTAGATCAAAGGCAGTAACAATACAGAGTTAATTAATTCAGGAGAAGGAATTCCCACTTGCAGCGGTCTTAACCCAGCAGTGGAGGGAAGGTGTCAATCATAAGGGCAAAGGTGCCAAAACTGGCATGGATTTGTGGCTGTTTTTTTCCTTCACTAAGGAGTTAAGGAGGGGAGTTAAATGGTGTCACCTGAGCTTGTGAAAGGGGTTTTATGTATAACCTACAGTTTTTATGTGAGTATGAGCCATCCAGCTGCAGGAAACCTGAACAAAAACTGGGCCTACAGCCTTGTAAAGAGAAACGTCTCTGAGGGAAGTGTATTTCCCCAACCAGGTCAGGTTTGGAGAACGTCTCTCTCAGCCCTGCTCAGGGCTCCCATTCCCACACTGAAGACCAGCAGCATCCCCAAAGGCAGCAAAACTGGGTAAAGGGAATGCTGGGGAGGAGATCATCTCCCCCTGAAGCCTTGCAGCTCTGTGTAAATCACAGGAGCAGAGGGACCAAAATGACTGGAAAGAACCAAAAATCATTCAGTAGTACCCAGAGGAGTGTGGGCAAAACCCTTGTACAGAGATAGCAGCAGAACAGTAAGCAAAGGCCTCCTGGAGGCTGAAGTCAATTTAAGAATCTGCCATCCTTTTTCCCTTATGGCCTTATTTTCCTTTTGATATGCAGCTCACCTATCTTGGCCTTCATTTATTTCTCACTGTGGGTGAAGTGACCCACATGTTCCTTTGGGGGGTTTCTGCAAGCATGCTCCCAACAGCCAGCATTGAGCAAACAGAGCTCTGCTGCAGCCGATTTTGTAGAAAACGTAAAACCCTGTGGCCAACACCTACTTTGGTGTAAAGTGCCAAAAATGCTCCCAGGGTTGACTCTGTCTACATGAAACTGCCATGAAGTCCTTTTCCCTTGGGCAGAACAGGGGCAAAGAGGGACACAGGACTAACACTTGACTGTGGCACGCTGTTGATTTGTCTACCACTCTCTAAAACAGGTACTAATTGCTAAAATCAGATAAACAGGACTTAGATCTGATGACCTTGTCTGCTTGCAGGCATCTTAATCATATTTGCAGAAATCCACTGCAAAAATTGATTTAGAAGTTGTTTCCTACCTGTCTCATCTTTGAACTCCAGCTGACACCATCCCAATGTCACAAAACCTTCAGGCTTGGACATAACAGAAGGGATCTTTATATTACAAGATCTTACAGCCAATCTTGCCAGTTTTAACCGGAATCATGCGTGCACTTCCCAGCACCGCACGTGGTGAATGCTCTTACCTACACAGAGATCTCTGTGTGTCCGTTCGTTTAGACACATCATCTGTGCCCACATTGGGGCTCATGCCAAAGCATGTGCGTGTGCATGTGGTTTCTCATCATACATATTTTCACTGAAATGAGGACGTTAAGGGAGAATGGACCTTTTTATTTCTAGGAAATAGGAAGAACCTGAACCATCATATTGCATATGGCTTTGGAAAAAGGAAGTACTGCCATTTGGAAGAAAGTTGAGGGGCTCTGAAGAGGATGGTCTCTTATGCTGGCATAATTCAATTTCTCTGCTTACTGGAAGTTGCCCCATTGGACTGCTTGAAGCATGGCCAAGGACAAGCAATGTAAGACCTAATTGTACTCCCTTATGAAACTCGGTAGCAAAACCCTTGACACCTTCAGCCTTGTATTTTGCTTGTATCATACATTGTGGTGTTTCCTTGAGAGTTACATTTTTCATGGTCTTTTGCAAGAGTTCAGTGCCTTTGCTAAAGCACTGCAAGAACTTTCTCATACTGGGCTGATGAGAAGAGCCGTACTGGGTCAGACCCAAGAACTGGTCAGCCTGGTGTTCCATAAAGCACCTCCTTGGGCTGCAGCGGTGGGAGATGACTTGTGCAAGGCCCAGCTCATCTTGGAACCAGCCTGCTGCGCAGAACCAGCATGCGCGAGAGGGCAGCACACAAGCTGCCATCAGGTGGGGCTCCCCTGAGGGGGTATGTGGCATGGGGTAAGTCTCAGCCCCAAGGCACTTCTGTAAGGCGGTGGAATGATGCTTGCTGGTGACATTGCTTCTGAGATAGGAGATCTTAAAATTAGTGATTTAAAAAGTATTAATTTTGTTATGATTAGTAGGTTCTTTTGGTACCAGTGCCCTTCGTCATTGCACTTCAGATGTTATCGGAGCTTGCCACTACAGTTCTAGGGAAGAGTCTGTGGGCTATTTGCTTCACAGCCAGCGTTTAGTGCCAAAGTACGTACTGCAACCTGAGCTTTAAAGGTTTTCCATGTTATTAAGCAAGCAAGTTGGAGCCTGCTCCCCCTCCTTTTCTGAGGATGACTACAGTACCAAAAATAAAACATGTGCACACTGCCTATAAACTGGCTTCATAAAAAAATACCTACAATAGTGTAACTTTTATGCTAGTGTCACATGTGAAAAGAATGTGTGAAGCCTACGAAAGTATGCATAGCCTCATACTGGTGCTGTGTCTAACGATACTTAGATATGAGGCTGGCACATAACACCGCAGTGTGCACGCTTCTGACTTTCTGAGCCAGCCTTGAAGAAGGAGGCTGAAGAGCATTTGCCTCCTGTGTGCCATTTGTCTTGTCAGCAATGTGCTAAAAACAAACCTCTGTGTGCTCGCAGTGACAGCCGGAGTTGGCCCTGTCCCTCTGCGAGTGTGATTAAGGCATCCAACTTTTTGTGCTCGCTGATAAGGTGGAACTGTTTGTTATGGATGGCTCTGATTTTTCTCAGGGGCGTTGTTGGGAAGGACAGACTGGGACCTACACTGTGAACTTTCATAGCTTAAAACATCTGAAATACTTCTGTTTTAACTTAAATTTGAGTTCCCTGGAGTAGAGAAGAATCTTGATATATTTTTGTTTTTAATAAAAGTTTCAGGAAACGTTTGTTACTTGTAATGTAATGTCTGATACTCTGAGATAGATAGAACTTCAACTTTGAATATTTTTTTCTGGAAATCCGTGCTTTTTGTCTACCCTTACCATCCTCCTTTGCAACCCCAGACAATGAGGGGTGGTATGTTCCTGAAGGCTGTTCTAAAATAATCACCCAACAGTAGGGCCAACTTCTTACCTCAGCAGCAGTAATGAATCCCTTTGAACAACGAGCGTAACACAGTAGCTATTTATGTGACCAATGCTCAGCCAAGTGTTTGTGCACCACATACTGGGCGGGCTGTGAAGTGGGCAGGTCTCCGAAGCCTTCCTGATACAACATTCCCATGCCTGTCTTAAGGAGCTGTTTCAAGAAGTGACAACTGGGTGCCCGAGCAGAGCTTTTGCTCCCTCTTTCCACTTGCCGTGCTCCTGATATCTCTCACAACGAGGGAAATGATGTGGTATGATTGGGTCATCTCAGTGCTTCCATGAACTTCCCTTTTCCTGACCGGCCCTCCTGCGGCTTGCTGTGCTGGTCGCATGGTCCCAGAGCACTGGGGCTGTGATGACATGGGCAGAATAAAGGTACAGGAATGAGTGGCTACATAGCGTAAGCATATTCTATTGCTTGGACATTTTGTTTCGCAAGGCTGAAGAGACAATCTGAATCATACTGTTCCTCCCACACAGAAATCCCCTTCTATTAGTTATGCCTTGCATACCTAGTAGCTTAAACCAGCATAAGACAACTTCTCTGCGAAGCTGGAGAAAGCCATGTATCCCAAGCAGCAGAGAGTGCCCAGACATCACCTTGTTCAGCTTCAGCCCCATGCTGACACTTCAGATATTGACACAGTGATAGTCACAGTGAAAAGTGCCAGTGGAAAATGATTTGATGCAAGAAGTGCCTCACTTAGACAGCCAAGAATAACTGCAGCCGCCTGTTAATATTTTGGTTACTCCACATGCTTTCATGTGAGCAGGCATAAGAGATGTGGGCTCCTTCTGATCAAACCGCTGCTCTTCACGGGATCATTTGATGAGGTGCAGCAGTGGATGGGAACAAGCTCCATCCCCAGTGTGCCTCGCACCTGGAGCTCCCTCCTGTGTAGGTGGGTGAGGGCTCTCTGGAGCAGCCCAAGCGCTGGTGGGCTGGGTGTCTGTGATTCTCTGATTTCCAAACAGCTTCTTGAAGGCAGGTGAAGGAGTGACATCGCTGTGGCCACTGCATCAGATGCCAACTATAAGCATAGCTTTGGCTGGGGGCATACTGGGGTTGTGTGGGGGATCCGCGACGACCAGCTGGGCACTAAAGAGATCCACTGGGAAGGGTGGCCTGTGGGGATACTCTGCGTACTACAGATCTCACTGAATCCCTCTGCCCCTCTGAAGGATGCCAACATGCTGCTTGGGCTCATCCTGAAGATCTGAGCTTTGGGGTTTTGGTTTTGGTAAGGAGTGGAGTGGATGGGGCACCAGCTTCTCAGGAAGTCCTCTCCAGATGGGTAGGCCAAGTGGCTGCTCCGCTCATCTTTGAGATGAACCCTGAAGGCTGCCCTTACCCCTGGCCGGCTCCCAGCCCAGCCCCTCCTTGTCCCGCGGCACAAGCCCCGGTCAGGCACCGGCCGCCCCGGTGCCCACCGCCCCCAGCAGCAGCTGCCAGCCAATCACAAGATTTATTTTGGAGGCCTGCGCTAATCCCCTCTGCCCTCATGCCCCTTGGTTTACAGTATCGCAGCCGCTTGCAGCCTGCAATAGTGGGGTAGCCTCCGGGTGACCCTGGATTAGTGTAAATATTTTGCTTTCACTGGAAGGAAATGTGACATACATTTGGGATGGAAGTTATCCAGAGACTTCAGGCTTGGGAGCCAAGCCACTGGGAAGCCCCCACCATGGTGGTCTGGAAGTACCACACTGTTACACACGTTGGGTTTGCCCCCGCCTTGCCTGGTGGGGATCTAACATGGTGGCAGAGTGAGGGCCGCTGGCGATCAGCACAGGGAGTCCGCATGCCCACAGGCAGCAAGGAGTGAGGGTGCCTATGCTCCCTTGTGCATGGCATGGCACAGCATGGCACGGCACTGCATGGCACATCACAGCACGGCATGGCACAGCATGGCACAGTATGGTGTGGCACGACCATGGGTGGCTGGCTCCCAGCTCAGTGATGTCTGCTGCTGCTGCTGACACTTGGGCTCATCTGCCTTGGTCTCCCTGGCTGTAACATCTGCTTTAAAAGGAATAATAATGCAATGCTTCAAGGCATACTATACGAAGTAGCTGGTGTCACATTTTACATCTGATAAATATTAATTAACTGTATTTCAGACTACAAAAGGCACTGGAATCTCATGCATTGGCTGGAGAGAAATGTATCTCCCAGATTTAGCTGTAATCTGAATTATGCATTTGATTTGGCATGGCTGATTACCCCGGAGTGGTGTCTGCTTGTTCAGCATTCCTGCATCGTGCAGGGAGGTGCCGACTCCCTGTGGAAAAGCCCAGCAGCCTGCCCTGGGACTTGTGCAGCCAGATCATCCAGAACAGGCAAGCTGGAGCAGGTAGAAGTTGGCTTTTGATAAGTATCCAGAAATTAAGGCATTAACTTGTTGAGGTTTTAGGCTGTGCCTAGACCCCATCCTGATAATCCACTGTTAGCTTAATTATCAACCTTTGTTTCTCCAGACAGTCAAATTTGTTATGGAGCAAACACATGTGAGTTGGGTTCACTTGTGAAAGCCTCAGCAGTGGATAATTTAAAATCAAATTACAGTGACACTAAAGCTAAAAAAGAAGGTACCCTTTCACAGGACAGTACCCTTCGTGCTGTAAACCAAAAGCTGAACACTGCACTGCACTGCTCAGACGGTCTGCAGAGCTGTGGGGCTGCACATTGACTTTTTAGGAAGACGTGCAGCGAATGCTAAACAAACCCTGACGTCCCTCGTGCTGCTGCCCAGGACCAGTACTCTGCTCTCCCTTACGTGCAGGGACATCCAAACAGCAGCTGCTGACACTATAATCCAGAATCCTGCTTGGAAGACCTCAGGAGTGAGTCACCGGGGAGGGAATTAACCCGTTACTTAGCATACGCTAAGCGCCTGCCTTCAGGTGGCTGCGACAGCAAACGCCAGGCAGAGCAACATGCTGGTGTGCGGGCTGGCTGTGGCCGTGGGTACCAAAAGCTGGGAACAGGGCAGGGGCTCGTGGGCAGTACAGGCGTGCCCAGCCCTCTGCCTGGCTGATGAAAGGCCCGTCCGTCTCCCATCGCAGCCGCGGTGTTTGACAACAGATTAACCGGATTCCTTCGAGCTTTTCTTGCGCTGAAAGGACGTTGCCCAAAGCAGCTGAAAGGACAGCCCACATACCCAATACCGGCAGCTCTTTTTTATCTGCTGTTCCTTTGACATTGTCTGTTGGATGCCTCCCCTCCCGTACATCCATTCCTTCTTAATGCATTTGGTTTGGATTTGGGAGAAGGCTGAAGTGCCAGCCAGCCATCCAAAAGCCCAGCCAGGAGAGTGGTGGTTTTGGCCATTTCTTAGACCAGCTGGAGGAGAGGTGATTTCATCTGAGAAAAAACGTGTCGAGAGTAGTTTAATTATTTGGGGGGGTGGGGTGGGGAGAAGGGGTTGGCAAAAACAAAGCACTCTGGCTTCAAGCAGAAACAGCTAATTTAGCTGAGTGCCAAAACTGGTGCCAGCTCCAGATAAACCGCGCTGCTCTTCTTGCAGCACTCACCCAGTCCCGTTCCAGCCAGGAGCAGGAACTGCTGCCGGGTGTGCCTCATAAGCACAAACAGACCAGGAGGGACTCCGTGTGAACATTTCCTATGCATCTGCTTCTCACAAGGACATGTCTCATGCCCGGAGTCCAGCTTTCCCGTGCCAGTTCAAAACATGGGCTTGGTGTTTGCACTGTCCTGTAGGAGAGATGGGGCAGCCACCAGGCCATCAGCCCGAGCAGCTGGATGAAACCTCCCTGTGCTCAGCAGTGCTTATGCCTGGGATTTGGCTCTGACCAGTGCAGATGCGGGGAAGGGTGGGTGCTCTGCCAGCTGTGCCTCTGGATGCAGCTTTCTGTGGTCAGAGCCACATCCATGTGAATACCTTGGATGAAGCATGTGCTAACTTTCTAATCACAAAGCTCTCTCATGCTGAGTTAAATTTAAAGAAGAGGAGAAACATGAAGATGTGGCATGTGTTTCTGAGCTAGAAACCATGGAAAGCCATGCACAGCAAGGAAACTTGGGAGGGCTCTCTCCTTTCAAGCTCATTGTCTATCAACAGATTAGATGCTCAAAGATAGCACCTATCCCAAAAACCTCATTTTCTTTTGCAGAATAATAAGCAAATAGATTTGAGCCTGTTGCCTGCAGGGCAATGGTTTTGCAATGGAAGGAGCACCCTGCACTAAATCAACAAACAGGAGAATGGCTGTGTTTGTTTTTCCATGTACTGGAGGTGAAGGCTGCAACCACGCTGGGTTTCTTTCACATCCTCTCTACTTGACACTGGGCAGGGACAGGCTCAGAGGCACACAGAACTGTAGGAGTGCGCGAAGGGAGCATGTAACTAGGATCAGAAATGCTCTGAGCCAGCCCGCGCTCCCCCGGGGAGCTGCCCTGGTGCTGTGCTGCCCTGGCCATTGCTTCTCCCCCTGGGCTCTCGCTCGTGCAGCCCACACAGTGGTGCATCAGAGAGTGCAGGTGGGCTACAGCTGACCAGCAGCTACAAAAAGGAAGCTTTTTATTTTCAGCTTCCCACTCCAGTTCACTCTGAGGCCACAGCAGTGCCTGTACTGGGAGTGATCCTCATGTGGTTCTCTCAGCAGTGACACCAGCTCAGTGACGCTGGCTTATGTGGGCGTTCGTGGCCCTCTGGCCTGGGGCAAGGGATGGCCTGTGGGATCTCTCCTTTACATGCACTTAAGCCCTCATGCACTTTCATTAACACAGCTCATTTCAGATAGGGTGGATATTCTTGTTTATTGGCTCTAAGTACAGAGCTACCAGTATAATTTTTGTCCATGCTCTGTTGGCATTGCTTTGTTGGCACTGCTGAAGAAGTGTGCCTAGCACAGGCACAAGCACAGAGCTGATTTGGAAAAAGATGGCTATCGAGCCAGACAGAGCTTTGTTTTCCTCCCTTCAGAGGCATCCCAGAGATAGCACATCCCTGGGAAGCTTAGCGAGTACACAGGGAGGATTTCCTAGGGTAAGAACAGAGCGAGTTCATGGTTTAATCCTGCCCTACACAGCTGTATTCACCTTACCCATGTATCCCTAGCACTTGAACCAATGGCTCAAAAATAGGCCTATGGCACAAATGAATGCTCTGAGAGAGCACATGCTACAGACAGCCCTCTCCCCCTGATGCACAGTTGTATGCCCATATGTGCTTATGTTTTCCATATATATGTCCCATTGGCCCTCCTTGTTCCAAACAGACAGAAAGACAGGTGTTACTGCGCGTGCGTGTGGCTGTTATGTCAGAACAGGGACTCCTGTGCATGTACAAGTATTCGCAGACACATGCAGATATGTATGTGCCCGTGCAGCTCCACATTACTCATCACGTTTACATCTATCTGTGCACATGCCTATCCTGCCATACAATCAACATATGCACGAGTTTGCTGTAAGAAGCCGGTTTTCTTTTCTCTCTGAATTGCCAAATGCTGAAACCCGCAGGCTAGCTATTGTGGTTACCCTGATTCCCAGGTTTTTTTCTGCAGCCGGCTTATAGGCAGCACTACAAGTTTCCTAACAACCGGGATGAAGTTTTGTGTAAATCACCTTCTAGGCATTAGACTTTTCCCAGCAGAAGAGGGGGGCGGGTGTTCAGAGGAGGGAGTTGCTCCCTTTGATGTGGGGATTAGTTCACATGTCAGTGTTATCCCCCTTTTTTTAATATACTGTGATTTACAGAAGGGCGGCTATGAGAGATAGCCAAGGGGACACCCACGTGGGACCTTGACAGTCACCGCCTCCCAGAAGATACCTGCAGCTAAAGCAGCTGGCATCAACAGAAAGGCTGTAATTACAAAAAACAAAACAAAACAAAACAAAACAAAACAAAAAACAACAAAAACACCTGTTTTGCCTAACAAATGCTTTCTAAAAATTAGGATGCACTTTAATGCTTATGGAGCTGGAACTGGGTTTCCCAGCAGCAGAGGGAGAGTCTTTTTGCACATTTGTAATAAAAACATTATAAATGCTTTTTTCCTTTAAAAAAATGTTTGGTCTGTATTCTTTCCTTAGAGCACACGTCAGTAGTGAGAACGAGTGTGGCTCCAAAAGTGGTTATGCTCACTTGAAACATATTTAGCAACACAACTGCTCCAGTCAGAGTTTCCATGAATCTTTTATCAGTGCTTTAGAAAAACTTCACTTTTTGGTCAAAAGTTTTGCAGTCGTTCTGCAGTCCAATCTTTTGTCTATTAGTGTTAGAGGAAACTTTCCTGGTGCTGTTCATGGGAACGGGATAAGGCTCTGAGTCATTAGGCTAGGAGCTGTATTCAGAGCAGCTTTGCTTAGCATATCTGAGTTGTTTGGGCTTATTGCTTTGTGCAGTGGATGGCTGAGGGGCTGGCAAAGGAGACAGCGATGAACAAATACACTAAGGAAAGTTTTAACTAGCTTCTTTTAAAAAGAGTCGGCTGCAATTTTTTTGAGTTCTGTTTACTTTTGCCCTTTTCAATTCCTAACATTTCTATTTGCGCGTTTCTCTTTCAGTGAAACTGTGAGACATCCTAGTGAAGTAGCTCCTTTTTTTTTTTTTTTTTTTGGTGAAAAAACACAAAGCAGAAGGTGAATTTCCAGCCAGGCCAGCACCCGACTTGCTTCCCCACATGGCTGCATTGGTGCTGGGGCTGGAGACAAGAGTCTGGGGCCCAGACTTCAGTGAGCTGCTGTAAGACCCTGCCCTAAACAAACACTTTTCCCCTGTTGTTCAGACTGCAGAGGTAACACGGGGTCTTCCTCAGGTGTTTCCACTGACTCCTCTCCCACCCAGACACCCCAGGGACAGACAAAAGCCAGACGACAGCACCGCTGTGATGTTTCCAGTGGCCTCCCACACCCCCCTGCCGTTCCCTCAGGAATAAAGAGGTCTTTGTGCCATCCCCAGGAGGCCATGGCAGCCGGTGCCAACCGGAGCGTGATGCGCAGCGGGACGCGCCCCACACAGCCCGGCCCTGCAGCGGGCGCCGCCGTGACGTGGCCGCGTCCAAGCGTGGCCTTGCAGCGTGGCCTTGGCTGCCCAGCCCGGATCCAAGCGCTGATCAGGGCTCAGCCCTGCACTGACAGCACAAACAAAAGCTGCTCAGGCAGCTCCCCAGCCCTGGCAGCCCGGCCCAAGGCTTCTCTGAAGGCATGCGGTGGCAGCCATGTGCGTGGTCAGGTGCTCGGACCCTGCAGGTCTGGCTCTTACCGCGTGCCTATGCGTTGCCTCAGCTCGCCGCCTTTATTTCGTGTGGCTGTGAAGGGACTGCAGGCAGCGTGCGCCTTAGAAACGTGCACACAATAATCCTGTTCCCCCCGCCCCAGCACGGCCCAGCACAGCTGTTCGCAGATCTGCTTGCACCAGGGTGGGGTGCTGGAGGGGTGTGGAGGGGAAGGGCGACTGGTGGCCTGGGAATGAGATGCCTTCCCACAGCCTGGCAAATTTGCCACATAGGCTTCTTGCACAGAAGGGTACCCAAAGAGACAGAGGCGTGCCTAGATGTGGCCCACTTGGGTCAAAAACCCCAACCACTTTGTGCTTATTCATTCAAATTGTCAGAATATTTGACTGGATGGGTACCAAGCAGTATCTTGAAGACACTACTTCATGGAAGGAAAGACAATTTGGTGATCCCTAGGCCCCCCCATCTCACCACACTTCCCAGAAACGGAACAGCCTCCTCTCTGGTGTCCTGCCCTTCACTCTGCAGAGAGGGCAACGCCGGGAGCTCACCCATGTGTATTTCCTATGAACATTTCAGCATTTGGTGCGCAGACTGATCTCCAGTCTCACTGGAAGTCTGAATCTCTCCTGAAGGGGTAAATGAGCTTCTCCTTTAAATGAGCAGACAGCACTGGCTGACTGAACCCCAGTATTTATGCATGCATTCTGATAATGCTTTCCAGTGAGAAAAGTCATTCCAGTATTATTCAGGTACACTCTTGCCTGTGAGAAGAAGGATTTCTCAAGTCTCCCATTGGTTCTGAGTTGGAAATATCCAATTTAAGGATGTTAAAATCTGTACGTACTGAAGAGTTAGATACTTTTCAGTGGTTAAATCTGAGTGTAAATACTGACACTAGAACTCAGATTTTATGATTTGGGAGGCTTACAATTAGAAATTAAACGATGTCAAGATAAAAACAACAGTCAGCCAAACACAACAGGCTTATGCTTTTGCATGCACGAGAAAAACAGGGGATGCAAACAGTATCACCAATTGTATTTATTTATGGTTTGGTTTTGGAATTTATGTTGGTAATGATGGAGCTCCTGGCACAACAGTATAAGCAGTCTATAACTTAAAACTTTGTCATGGTCTTTTCACTTCATGCATGCACAGGGCGCAGTTCATAACCAGCCAGCCCCCTCCCTCCAAAAGGCCATCCGAAGCAGAACTCAAATGCTCTGATTATCCAGCTGCTTGGCTTGAAGGTGCCACGGGCACATCTTTGTGGGCCATGTGAGCCCTCTGTGAACACCGGCGCTGTGAGCCAGCCACAACGTCCATGCTTTGCAGACCTGAACTGCAAGCCATGTATCCCTGCTGGCAAGTTAGCAAAACGCTACCTGGAGGCATCGGGTGAAGAACTTTCAGAGATACCTCCACTCTTTCATGTTACAGCGATAGCAAGGAAATGGCTGTCATTGCCTGTATGTCCAAAATCGCTTTTGAACATCTCTGCTTCTCATCTGTACTTAATAAAAAATCACTTCCATTTGAATTTCTCTGAAAGGATGCATTTTCTCTAGGTGGGAGGGCTGAGAAAGAAGATCTTTTGTTGTTCTAGTGGTTGTGTGCCACACTGAACACCTGCAGTGCCATCCACACTTTGATACTGGAAGGCCCTAGGGAAAGAACATTGTTTGCTTTTGATTCCCTACCAACAAACATGATGGCAATGTTCAGCAAAGGATTAAATTACACTGGCTCACTGCTGTGTACCCCATATCCAAACTTTAAGATATGACTCCCATACCCTGCTGTAGCAACTGTTAGTACAGTGGTTGGGCGGGGGAATGTGGGTAATACAAACGTGTTCATTTGGAGAGCAGCAGTTCTTTTTTCCTTCAGGTCTCAATGGCAGCCCTGTCAGAGCTTGCCCCAGCTCCACAGCCTGTATTTGCAGCCCTGGGAGATCTCAAGGACTCTGGAAACGCTGCAGCTCAACAACCACCTTCTTAGCACCCTGCATTGTGCAAAGCCTCCCTGGGACCTGATTAGGAAAACACTGCAGGGCTTGACGGGAAGGGGCTGGGGTCAGGAGGGAGCACTAAACCTTTGCATGGAACGTCTCATGTGACTGAGCGGGCGGGCCGGTGGCCGTGGTCTCCATTGGCAAGCAGCGGCTTGTGGAGACCTCAGGGTTATTAGATGGGATTGAGGGAGAATGTCAGCAATGCGTGCGGGGCTGGGGGATGAAAGGGAAACCCGGATCAATGAATGAATGAAGAAATATGCATGCAATTTGTGAATGACTTCTCTCCCTTTGCTGAACCTGCGCACGAGTTTCTGCCACGCTCGATGAAAGCCCGACAGCGATGTCCCAGGGCTAGGAAGGCCCCACTGTCCCCTGGCTCTGTGCGCCGAGCCACTGGGGATGCTGTGGTGGCCCAGGTGAGGTGCCGCTAGCGGCATAAAGCAATCTGCTCCCAGAGTGTGCGGGTTTGGAGAGAAGCTAGCAATGGGAACAGGGCACTCGCCACTCAGATGATGTCTCTGCAGCTCCTGGCTTGGCACACTGAAGCCATCTGTATTATCCTTGGGGGCTATAGCTGCAAACAAAAAATGCTTTCATTTCACTTTGGCGGCTGCTCAAGTTGTATGTGCTCTGGCTGCTTCCTTAATTACAGCGGCTGTTGACAACTCCTCCTGATAGAGACCCTCTCTTTGACCAGTCCCCCACTCCCCCGCTGATTTTTGCAGTCTGGACACACAGCAAGCCAGGACGACGGTCCGTACAAATAAGCTCACTGTAATGCAGCGACTCCCGCGCCACAGCTATGCTGTGTTCCTCTCTTCTGTGCTCTCCGTCTGTACTGGTGCTGTTTATTTCCTCTTTCTGGCTGTACGACGTTTATTTATGAGCGCTGGATTTCCTGTTGCCTGCAGCTGCCCGTACTTTCCTCTCTCCAGTTCGCAAGGCTATTTGAATCAGCTGTACCTTCGTTATCCTGCTTGCTTCAGTGCTCCCACCCAGCCTGGTGGTTGCGTTCAAAACACCTGACAGAGAGGGGGCTTCGTGCACAAATCCACACCAAGCCCAAAGCCAACACAGGGGGAGCCCTCATGGGCACAGCAGGGCCCTGCCCTGTGCTGACGTGCAGGCAGAGCCTCCCAGGGCAGCAGCAGCACCCCTCGCTGTGCTCGCACACGGGCAGGAAGGCAGCGTGTCGAGCTGCAGCTGGTCTGCGAGACTGCTGCTCCCAGGGGTTAGGGTTTACCGTGAGGGTTTTTCACGCTGTGGACCACATCATGGTAGGAATGCCGTGTGGACTTTCCACATGCGAGTTCCTGAGTGACTTCCTTGACCTATTGTGGACATTCAGCGTCCTTGTAGTAAACACAAAGATTGCTTATACGGAAAGTGAGGTCATGAAGGAAAAAAATGTTTTGCTGCTTTGAACGTGATTTCTCAACTGGAAGGAAGGAGGAGGCATGAGATCTTAATGCGCTGTGTATTACCAGCAAGGCTGCTTGGGAAAGCTCACTGATACGCACTGGGGAGAAGTGCTGGATGTCATTTCTGATCTCGTACCCCTTCAAGTGACAGGGAATGAGGCTGAAGCAATATTGCCTCTCTTGCAATCAACATATGAGGGGCTGCCCTGTTTTTATCACATCTTCTATCTGTTCGCTGGGGGTTCAGGGTCTGAAAGCTGAGCAAGGAGGGTGCAGGCTTTCACAGGCCTGCAGGCAGGACGCAGTGTGCGGGGCTTTGCTGCCATGCTGCTGCAGCACATCGGGGCGTGATCCTGCTGACTGTGGCGGGCGGTGGCCAGCTGCAGCACCCTGCGACACTTTTCTCTTTGTGTCAGAGGTCTGAGAGATGCCTGGGAACATTAAATAGGGAATAGTCCTCTGACAGCTTCCAGGTAAGAGGGAAATGGCAGATCCTGAGCATGTGAATTATGAAAGCTCCCAGTGTGCTACCTGCAAGCCAGTGCTTTAACCCCAGCATCCTGGCCAAATTCCAGCTCTGCTAATTACATCCTGCCTATGTGAAAATTCCCCTGCGTTTGTACACAGCCCTTCTTCCCCGCTTGTTTTCAGCAGCTGGGTGGCGTTGCCAGGCGCAGCAAAGTGCTTGCCATGTTCCACCCTGGGCCTGGCTGCCTTTCAGCAGGAATGAAGCGAGCTCTGTGCACAGCATCTGCGGGGACCGCGGGTCCTTGGCAGGGACGCCTGCTGCTGCGCTGGGGCCGGGCACGGCACGAACAGGTCAAAGGCCTTATGCGGGGCTGCAGCACAGGGCCATGGGAAGGCAGCGGGGGCTGCCAGGCTCTGATCTGGTTTTGCTCCCTTTTTCCTTCTCTTTCACTTCACAACTCATGTGGACTTTGCTTTTGGCTTGTCTCTGTTGGGAACAACTTTTCTCAGCTGTCCATTAATCCCCCTGGTAAAACCTGACTCATGCCACCGGAGAGGAACTGGCTGGGATTATCCCTCTCTTTGGAAGTGTTGCCGAAGGATGGCTGCAGCAGTAGCTGTGGGATTCTGATAATAGAAACTGTGAGTCACAAAGAGAAGGGTAATGAACTCATAGATATTTAATATAGGAGAATGGCTCCCTGGCTCATCTGTCCAATTTTCTTGGCAGCTACGATCTCCCTCTGACTGTGGCACTTTTACCACAGCCCTGCCTAAATACGATAAGGTGGCACATAGAGAAGTGCCAGCGGTTGCTCCTACCGGTGCACCAACTCCACCAGCAGCCGCGGAGGCAGGACATGCTCCACGCAGAGCTGTGGCTCACTTCTCTTTTACCCTGCCCACATCCCGCTCTGATCTTTTCAGTATCTTAATCCCACAGGACAGACGCTGTGAGAGGTCTCTGTGTTCCAAGGGGGAAAAAACAAGGTTATGTCCAGGTGTGATGCCAGCATGTTTTCACTATATCCCAGGAGGGGAAGTAGACCAAGCCTTGAAAAGGGAGGGAATTGTGTTGTCTGTGGTGTGAGAAAGCTGGGACTCAAAGACCCAAGTCCTTCTGCCACGCTGCCTGTGTGATTTCAGGCAAGGCACTAACAACTCTTTTAGACTCATTATCCCTGTCTTTAAACTGTATTTAGTACTTACTTCACAGGGCTGAGAAGAAGGGGATTAAGATTTAATTCATTAATGTTTGTAACACATTTTGGAACTTGGATGGAAATTTCCCAGATTTTGCAGAGAGCATTAAAAAGCTTATCTCCCTCTCTGACTGCAAATGTTCCTGTAATATGAGAGAAATGAGTGAAGCAGTGCTTGCCTTTCAGTGTTTATAACTTTAAAAAACCCTTACCCTCCAGTTTCCCCTCTCTATCCTTCCATGTTAAAAGAAAAAAAAAAAAAAAGAGAGAGAGAAGAGAGAGAACCAGCAATGAAAAATTTTAGTCTAAACAGTGCAGTTGCTCCCTGGAGACTTGAATGGTCTCAGTGGAATTTTCCCTGCCTTCAGCCTTTTGTACTTCTGAAAGGTCCTGGAAGCAGGCATGTGACTGTAAGAGCAAAAAACACTTCTGTGTCTGAGTGCTCTACCAAATATTTACAAGATCGCCAGATAAAATGGCTACAAGCAAGTTCAGCAGGGTTTGACTGATCAGACAGCAGTGAAACACTGTCAAAAAGAAAATCTAAACTAAAACAAAATTAAAATGAAATTTTAAAAAGGTCTCTTCAAAGCACAGAATTGGTAACACTAAAGCTGGAGAACTGCACTTCCCCAAGGTGAAACCTATTAGCTTTTAAAAACATCTTATTGAAATGGACTAGCTTACTTGTGATGGAAACTTGGAAACTTCCTTGATAAAGGAGAGCACAAAGCTGCCTGAGCAGGCGTGCAAGCAGACGGCTGCAGAGCAGCCTTCTCCACACCATCCTGCTTGGTGGCTGGGAGCAAAGGGACAGCGGCTTCCACACCCCATCAGCTCCCCAGCCTCCCATGCTGCAGCTGTAAGGGTACACTGTGCTACTTAACAGGGGCCTTCTGTTCCCTGGGAACTCTCTTGGTCACCCTAAGCCTGCCCAGCTCACAGCAGATGGCAACCTGCTCGCCCCAGCACCAGCGGTGCCCCACCGCAGCTGATCCCCTGGCTGGGCTGCCTACAGCAGTGCTCCACACCTCCAGCACTTCTGTACAGGATGCTCTGTACTCCAGGAAGATGCTCAGTGAGGCGTTCCCTGTGATTGCAGGGTGCAGGACCAGCTCTCAGGCCGCTGGTGACTGCATCAACTGTCGGCACAAACTCAGCACATCCATGGCTTTCCCTTAGAGATGTGAGGCTTGAGGGCTGGGAACAACTTGATCCCGATCGCAGCCCAGCCAGGGCCTTCAGCGGCCTTGAGCAAGTCACACATTCTGTCAGTCTCAGTAAGGTGAGTAAACAGGGCTGTGGTTTGCCGTCAAATTGCAAAGGCTCTAAAAGTGCTTTGAAGATGGAGGAAGCCAAGCAGGTGTAACACGCACCAACCTTCCCACCATTTGGAGTACTACACCTTCTCCTTCAGTTCTGACCTGCCAGAGCCCTGCTACTGGCAACTCTGTTACACTATCTGATGGTTTTCAAGGGACTTACAAGAATAAGAACCCTCAGAGCTGTTGCTTCTTAATAAAGCCAATGAGTGGGTTTATAATTTCTCGTAGAAAGCAGAAGCGAACATTTCCTTGCGCTACGGGCAGTGGAAACCCAGCGCTCTGCGTGTTTGTCAGTTCCTCCAGCCTGGTGAGGTGTCAGGGGGAATCAGGAAGGCCTGTGTGGCCTATGCTTCTTCACTAGCATGTGTGTTGTTCATCGACTTTTATTACCATGTCACTTAATTTAAGCCAAACAAAATTCAGAACTTTCCTAATTCTGGGGCTTAATATGGCCCTGTACATACAGAGAGCGGCACTTGCTTTTGAAGTTAGTCTTTAAAGAGGCAAATGAAGAATGTCTACTGTCTGCTTCAGTGGATTTTTAAAAACCAGTGTTGACATTCATTCACTTCTCAGTGGAGGCTGCACTGGTCCTTCCTATGGGTTGGAAGCATCATCAGGTGTCTCATCAGTAGTGCTGGGTAAAGCAGCATCAGATAAAGCACTTCTCAAGGCAGTGTTTCTCACTTGTATGGTCTGCAGGGCTGGATCAGTTCCCTCCCACGTTAAATTTGCTTGATCTTTTCCATCTGAAACACACAATGAAGACAGACACCTCAATGGCAATCTGTAAGCATGAGACGACAAAGTTACCTTTTCCTTCCGTGAACAGCCACTTGGAAACCAGTTTAATCCACAAAACAAACCCAGCTATATTTCAGTATAAATCTATTTCACAGATTAGTTGAAAGTGGATTTACTTATACATGATGTTCCCCCTTCTGCTGCCTGCCTGTCCTTTTAGTTACCAATATCCAGACTCATTCTCGCCCTGTGTGGCAAGTTTCTGATGCTACTCTTGTGCTCTTCAGCCAAACCTTAGCATTGTCCAGGTCCTTCTGTCACCCTTTGGCAGAGCCGATACCTCCTGAGGACCTTTAGTCACTCTAGCTTCCTAGTAAAACTTTTTTGGTAGCCAGTGCTTATGAGATGTGCAAAAGAACTGACATTCTTTACCACAGTTTACTTTTTACAGTTCAAACATGTTTCCTAGAGTAAAACAGAGGACAGCTTATGCCAGTGTGTTTTCCAACTGTTAGCAAACTGCCTTGGATTTACAGCAAATATTATGGCTGCGCCCTATATGCTTTCCTGATACTTAACGGGTGAGCAATGCCTCCCTCCTAACCAGTACGAGCTGTTCCACCTTTAATCTTGGTCCTATGTCAATGCCAGGCTGTAAAGTGATTTGGGATGTAGTTTACTATGTAAATAAAGGATATTATATTACTGTAATTAAACACCTTATGTAGAAAATGCACTGTTGTTAGTGAGACGAGATATTAAAAAACAAAATGAAAGCATCCTTTAATGCCTTCCTGATCAACCTGCAAAATGATGGAAAGAACACAAGCTGAGGAAACACATGGGTTATTAAGAAGGCAAAAACGAGTCATAAGTCAGATCATTCTATGTCCTCCTGCCTGCTCCTATTAAGTGCATTGAAAGGTGTCATGCTCCCATTCAAATATGTACTTCTCCTCTTCCGATTTCTACAGCTGATCCATTGCAACAAGCTCCGTCGTAGCCCAGGGAGCACACAGCTCCCCAGGGCTCTGCAGAATAGTCAGCTCCTATCTGGGCCGGCCCTTATCGTGCAGCATCAAAGCTTTGAAGAAAGTCGATAAAGCTGAAAGGAAAAGGGTGAAAGGCAAGGTATTCCACTGCAACAGGCCGTGACATGATTCGTATTAACACAGGGGATATCAGAGAAGAATCAGAAGGCTTACACAGGTTGTCAAGGTAAGCTGTGTCTCAGTTTTCCTCCTCTTCTCTAGCCCTGTTTGTTAACTATATGAAAACCAGCCACCCTAGAAAAGAGTTGCTCCTGTAGCAACTTGGTGTAACTACAATGACCGTGATGATAATCCTAAGGCCGATACACCTTTGGTCAATTCCTCAAGAGAAATATGACTGTTTAAAACAGCCTTGCTGTCTACCGTAAAGCATCTACAGCAGTGTTAAAAATTATATCCCTAACTGTCTTTATTTATTTCAATGCAGAGCTGGCTTGACAACCTGGAAAATGTACAGAAAATCCGTTCTGTGAATTTATTGGTAGAGCTGAAAGAATCAGTGCAGTTGTTTACACTCTGTCTGGCTTTGGAAGAGGGCTAGCAGGACACGTATCTGAGAACCTATTTCAGCAGAAGGCTAAGAAAGGGAGTGGGTGACCAAATTCTTCCCAAACAAACTTCTCTGCTCTTTGTGGGTCTTTGGGAACTATATATTCTCAACTATTGAAAAACAAACAAACAAACTCTAACAAAAAAACCCTCAGCTCCAAACCCCAACAAAATAAGAAACCAGTTAATGGGAAAAATAACATTATTTTTACTTGATAAAGTCCCTCAGCGAGGGAACAGAAAATACCAGCTGTCTTCAAGAAGAATTTACGCATTCTGCAGTCATGATGTACTAGGCTTATAAACATTGCCATTCTTAGTGCATTAAAGATAATGTAAAAGATTTTTGAAAATGTCAGATTAACCAACTAGATTTCTGGGCCAGAGATAACCCATCAAATTTGCATTTTCGCTATGCTATCTCTTTTTTTTTGTGCCTTTGTTTCTGTTAAACCATGACATTAAAAAAAAATCACAGGAATTTGGAGGTATGCTTCATGAATAGCATCTCTCAGGAATACCAGCCCTCATGAATCTCAGATTTTGTAAAGAAACTGGCCATAGCTTCATCTATAGGATACTACAGCTTTTTTCTGGATTTCAGTAAAGTTCATTTCTCACCAAGAAAGGTTTTTATAGGAAGCTTAGTTGCAAGTTGAGCCAAAGAAATTCAGCATCCATCCATCCATCCATCCATCCATCATCCATCCATCATCACAAATTAGAAACATTAAGATAGCTTTTTAGCACAGTTTTTCTAGAATAACTGCTACTTATTAATAGGTATTGAACAGATCCTGTTGATTTTGTATGGAATAGCATTACCCAGTTGGGTCCTTACCTGAAGTAGGCTGATGCTACATAAAACTGCTGAGATTTCTACACAGGTTCTCCTTCGGTCTTTTTTATTTTCTCTGAGTGATTCAGCTGGTGCAACTGGCCTAAATGATTATAGGCAAGCACATGGAACCCTTTCATGGGGCTAGAAGCCATTGCAAAGTTATTTGCAGTGCATGTATGCAAATCAACGTCAGTTTAAGATAGTCTGGGAGAAATCTGAGGGGGATTTACGTATTATGCTTTATGTAATACTGTTGCTTGTTAGCTTCCTCTATTCACATGGCCAGGAGGCACAAGCATGACACCGCTGGTAATTTCTCAAACTCAATCTGAAAGCAAAGACAATGTGCTCAGTGACCTACAGCTGCCTTGCAACTTTCGGTAAGTCCTTCAACTCTGGCTCCACAATATCCGGAATAAAGGTGGCCTGGAGGAGAAGTGGGGGGAACAACCCTGATGCTATGGGCTTCACTTGCTTACAGGCATGCTTCAAAAGTGGTTGACAGCCAGGAAGATCTGTGTGCTAGCCCTCAGATACAACTCCTGCCTACCTACATCTCTCATTTACTTCTCCCCAGCCATACAGAGTGCTGCAAGGGGCACAGGATCGGTGCTGCCAGTTCAGCGTGGGGCACTTCTGAGACCACTGAGCCGCCAGCCACACTGCGGCGGCCTATCCCCATCATTCCCAGCTGGAGGCCTGGAAAAAACTAGTCGCATGTGCTCAGGCACACCTAGTAAAGACACGTAGGGCTGAAGCCCTAAGGCATGTCCCCCTCAGGCAGGAGGAACTCCCTGGCTGCCAGCAGCCTGTGAGGAGCTGTGCTGCCTGGGGCAGCCCGCACCAAGGCCCAGGTGAACGGCTCAGGGCCAGCCTGGGTATCAGCCTCTACAGGGCGCTCTGTGCTGAACTGATTGCGGTGTTATCGTCCCAAATAGGAAGATTTATAATTCAGTGCCTATCCAGATTCTGAGAAATGGGCTTACTGAAAACCACAGCTAAGGGAAATGCAACAGGTGAAGTAAGCGTGGTGGCACTGAGGAGGAAGGAAACCTCTCTGCAGTGCGCTGATAAGAGTGTGCTTGATACACACTGTGTTCAATCCGGACAACCCGCAACCAGGAAAACGCAGGCTAGCTGAAGGAAGCTCAGGAGGGAGGCCCTAGGGACTGAATCAGTCTGTTAAAATGCTTTGTTGGTTTTATGTATCGCTACTTAATTAGTATGCTTAACGAACACATTGGAAAGATAGCAACTGTTAAATATTCAGCAGGCTGACCTTTCAGTTACAATATGACAATGCTGAATAAAGTTCTCGGAAAGCTTGTCGTAGGTACTCCAACAATGCCAAAGGGAATTGGACTGGGCCAAAAAAGAAATAAAAAAGTAGGGCACTATTGTAGAGGCCTGGCTAAAAACCCAGGTCTTGCCACTGGCTCGCTGAATGATCCTGGGCAAGTTGCTTCCTGCCTTGTGCTTCAGTCCTCCCATCTGTAAAAAGAGTCCAGCGATACTGACCTTCCTGGTAAGTCGCTGAGACAAATGGATAGAAAAGCCATAATACATTATTTATAACTTACTTTTATTTCTGAGGAAGGAAAAGCAAAGAGAAGAAGCCATCAAGCTTTCAGGTTTTCTTGATCATCATAAAAACAGAAAAAAGCAGCACGTAACACGGATTTCAAACAATAGAAACGTTTAGCGAGTCACCTTTAAGGAGAAAGAGTGGGAGCACAATTAAAGAAAGTTACAAGCAGGCAGACAGTCAGGAAAACACTCCAGATGGTGAACTGAGTTAGGCTGCAGCACTGGCTCCCACAGGAAGCGGTGAAACCCCCATTGTTTGAGACATCTGAAACTGCACTCTTCAAAGTGCTGGTACATATAATACAAGGAACCGCTCTGCACTGCCTCGAAGAGCACGGGGGCAACCTGTGAGAGATACACATGTCACTTCCACAACCTTTAAGAGAATTGTTGCTGCTGTGACTACAAGGAGCTGTAGACTCTTTTTTTATCAGTATAGTATCTGGGGAACATCCACTGGGGAATAATCACACTGTGGTCTTGCACGAGAGGGATTCAGTAACCCATAACAGATCTTTCATTTTCCTTCTTACAAGATCTGAAATTTGTAAGTCCAAGAGGGGAAAAAAAGCCACCTATTCTCCATCTGATGATTATGGTGCACATCCTACTATTTAGGACTATTTATTTCCTCTATTACAACCTAATGAAAAACTGGGTGGCTTGATTTTTACAAGCAGTGGTTTGCAGAAGAAATACCATGATTTTAATAGGAACCAAATGAGAGCTCATTACGTAAACGGCATTATGAGACGCAGAACTGATGTTGAAACACTAAATGCTCTAGGTCAAACTCACCAAAATGGGAACTGGCAGCGGCTTGCTGGAATGCTGGGGTTTCTCCACACTCGGATACTACTGCAAACATTTCCCGCTGCTGCTAATACTGGTTCAGCTCCTCTGGAGGTAGCTGTGGAGGGAGCCTGACTGCTTCTGTTGTTACTGGCACTTAAAATCTCAAGACCTTCTCTGAAATCCAAATTCAGAGCTTTGGGCCAATTTTATTGATACAACTTGGTTTGCTGGTTGGAGCAGGTAGAGGAAGAGAAATTTTTTAAAGGAGCTGAGAAATAGGAGTTTTAATGCCTTCATTTCCTCTTGGTCTCTTACCTGCTGGTACACTAAGAAAGAGGCAAATTGATTCAGATGGCATAACTGCACTAGTGACCCTGCCTTATTTTGTTCACTTTGGCTCTGCTCAGTCTTCTCTCACAGGCTCCTTGCCTTCAATACTTCCACCTTTGTGGTGACCCAAACTTGTCAGGTCTAAAGTCCTCCTTCCTGCAGGGTGGGGAGGGACAAAAAAGGAAGCTGGAGAGCCTGCCCGGGGGGCAGGACGAGCGAGCTCCCGATCCCCTTCCAAACGCTGGGTTTGGCAAGGCCTCGAGCGTCACTGCATGCTTCACGTGAAGGCTGGCGCTGCCAGCATGCTGCTGCTGTCCAAGGCCAGAAATGCGGCAATTTCCTTAGGAATGAATCACTAACAAAAAACAAACAAGCGCTATTTGAGAGGTTTCTCCTTCCCTCTAAATGTCCTGTCCAGTATCATATTCCTGACAGTTTATTCTTCAAGAATTTAGTCATCTAAGGTTTCAGTGACTCATGTGATGAACCTTCTACCCATTTCCTGGAAAGAGTCCTGTGCAGTCCCAGCCTCATTCTGCCTACATTTTCATATATTCCAGCTTTCCTCCATTTTAGGGGTGGGGGAGAGGCAAAAATATTTTGAATGCACCAAATTTGCAACGTAACCGGAAAATGGAGTGCTGAAAGAAACATCTGGAAAACAAAGATGGGCACTGAATCACAGAGTCTCTTTTGGAAGCAGCTGCCCCTTGGACTGAAAGCTGGATAGAAGAAAAGGAGCTGCTGTAAGAAGAGCTGTGTGGGACAATACTGTCATGAATTTGCCAGAGCTGTACCCCATAAAATGAAGATGAAAAAGATTTGAAGGCTCTCACACATCATTGCATGGGTGGGTGTGACTCACTCCGGGCCATTGCCACTGATGAGAAGTACCCTGACACAAACTGTTGAATGAATTGGGCTGGATGGGAACCAAAGCAACCATTTCATATGTTTGGGCCAACCTGAAAGACACTTCTGTGCAGAAACCAACTGCTTCCTTTCCTGATTAAAAACAAAATTCAAAAGCTGCTCACAGATAGCTTGAGGGATACCTCAGCAAACTCTGATTTTAGTGGGGGCGTACTATGTCTACAGCAGACAGCTGTGATGTCCAGACCATTCCTCCTAGCACATACAGGTGTGCTACCTGTACATGCAATCATAGAATCATAGAAGGGCTTGGGTTGGAAGGGACCTTAAAAGATCATCTAGTTCCAACCCCCCTGCCGTGGGCTGGGTAGCCACCCTACACTACAGTTGAAACAGGGTTCTAGCACTATTCTTAAAATATTCAGACGCGTGTGAGCGCGAGCCCATCAACATAATTACAGGAGTGTGGAGCAGCTTGGAGAAAACGCCAGTGTGTGCTAATGGACCTCTGCCTTCTCCTGGAGAGCCAGCAGATCGAGCATCAGCGGCATTCACTGACTTGCAACAGAGCTAGTGAAGGAATTTGCAGATCTGTCTGATGCAGGCTGGGACAACATGTCAAGCATTCTTCGAGGATGATTTCAGTGCTCAGTTATACCAGTATAACTGGCATGTATACTGGTGCGTGTGTGTATACATACATATATATATGTCAGTATAAATACACTGACATGCATCACAAGCCTGATCCCTTTAAAGGGATATGGTGTCAGGTCAAAGCTGGCCCGACATTCTTCTTATTAAAAAAAATAAACTTTTACAAGCCTTGATTCCAACAGAAATGTTTCCATGATTTATTTTAAGAAGGGAACATTCCCCTGCAGTGCTCACCGCAACCCAAACATTGCAGTGCTGTGCAAGAGCATGAGAACCAGAGAGGAAACTGAAGAATCTATTTTCACAGCACCAGAAGAGAAATACAAAAAGTAAACAAACAGCAAAAGCAGTAACAAATAAACTTGATTTTAATGTTGGCTGCAGTGTTATCTATAGCACGGCTAGGGAGAGTAGACTTGAAGCACGCATATTTTTCTAGTGATTTCTGTGAGACGTGACTGAGTGTGGGATGGGGATTGTGGGAGCCATCCACACTACGGAAGGGATTTATTTTTCTTTGTCTGATCCTTCCTGCTCCTCACACCTTGCCTTACACATCTGAGAAACTGAACAGCAAACTCAAAGGAACTGTCTCACTGTTTTCAAAACTAGAAAACAATGTGAACCTCAGGCAAGCTATCCAGGAAATAAATCTCTTGTTTGTGGGAGAATTGTCAATCTCTTGAAAGTAATAGGAAAGAGTTCTTCTTCTAAATATCTGGAGCCCTCTATTCTACAGAAAGCAGAACCTGCTTTCAGTGATACTGCTTGCTTCTTCAGTAAGTCTGCAAAAAGCAGCAAGCAGTAGAATAAGAAAATCAGGCATGTGGAGAGAGAAAGAGCAATTGAGCAAATACTTTACTGACGAAACGACAGACTTCTGTGATGACTGGATTTGCCATAAGCCATGCACACACAGAGGCATACATACATGCACCCCCTGCCTCCAATTCCTCAACCTGAAGGTCTGCATACAGAGAAGAGAGAAAGAAAAAAATGTAGTAAAGCCTGTCCAAAAAGAACCATAAAGGCAGCCTAGTGGCAGAGTAGCGATTGCACCAGAAAGCTTTTGGAAGCAGTAAACAGGAAATGGTTAAGTAAAAGCAGGTGGAGCATGCTGACTGCAGGAACCAAGCAGGAAATAGCTGAGCGTCTGAATGGATGCAGAAAAAAAGTTCTCTTGCTCAGTCCTTGGCAGTCACAATATGCCCACTCCTCCCGCTCCCAGTCCTCCTCCACTACCCTTATCTTCCCAAGCTACAAAGCCTTGCAGTCAGCAAACACCTTTTGCTTGGGCAATCTGTTCCCCTTGAATTTCAGAACCAGCGCTGGAAGGCAACACTTATCTTCTGCCCCAAGGCTAAAGAAAAGAACGACTCACAGCGGCACAAGGGATGTGTCAGGAGCATCCGGTGTGTGCCAGGGGCTTCAGGTGTGAGGAGCTACAGCAGGGCCTGCCCCCGAGCGTATTTAGCGTGACAGTAAATCAGAAAAACATATTTCTATCACCCTGCTTATTCTAGGGGGCTCCCAAGGCACTCAGCTGTAGATTCATTCTCCGTCACTGCTGAAACACAGCCCCTTCTGGGGCAGAGCACTGCAGCTGCTTAATAGCTCACAGCAACATCACACAAGCAGATGGAAAAGAAAGCGAAATGTGTAAGAAGTGTTCTTTCCACTTTCCTTCTAACCCTTCCTTTCTCTCCCCTTTGTCCCAAGCCTTTTCTGCCAGTTCAGACGACTCCAGATGTGTGTCTTTCCCACCAGTTTCTGAAGGCTTTGACTCTGCAGACGGGGATCTGCCTGCCAGCACTCTGCCTGCGGCGCTCCCAGACTAGGGGTTGCATCCTGCTGCCATGCTCTCACCCCAGCACGCTGCTGGATGGAGGGCAGAAGTGCTGGCAAGGGCAGCTCTGCCCGCTTCCAGGGGAGGAGAGCCTTGATTAGTACAGACACGGCAGTCCTGCCGCCAAAGTATACTGATTAAAGCCCTGAGGAAAGTTAAGAAAGGGGCACATACATTAGTTTGAACCATTTTGGCCTTGTCTACATTTAAGTATTGGATGGTGAAGCTGCGTTGGCAAACTCTGCTCTTAAATATTTCTGTCTCCTGCACTTAAACTGAAAAAAATCTGTTTCTCCTTATATCCTGAGCAAAGAAAAGACTAACGGCAAATGAGCTTCTATGGAGTTACAACTGCACAAAGAAAAAGGCTCTTCTGGTGGAGAAATCTTACAAAGAAGTCCTGCTCTTTTTTTGACATCATTATTTTGGCAAAACGTACCAGACGTTATTGGGAATTCAAACATACACTGTTTTTTCTTCATCTTTTAAAACAGAGAGCCACCACATATAACACAACACTTCCCAAATGCTTAGATCCTAGGCACAGCCTTTGGGAGTCAGGTTCCAGCTGCCCCTGCCCACCCTCCCACACCCCTACTTCTGCCCTGGCCGTTCCTTCTCGGGGGGGACTGGCGTCTGGCTCCTCGCCCCTGCTCCCGTGGGAGGCCAAGGGCACTCTGGGGGTGCTGAGACGTGCTCAGCTCAGCTGCCATGGGCCTCAGTGCACGGGGAGGACGTGTCCTGTTGGCGTAGCAGGGTGGCAGGGAAGTTGCTGGGAGTTAAGCCTTGGCACTGACCTCTGAGCAAAACAGGCCGTGATTCATGTGAATCTAAGAAACCTAGAGAAAGTCACTGAGACGAGCTGAACACAAATAAACAGGCGTTCCTCTCCCGCTCCTTTCACAATTTCTGCTTCCCTGCTCCCTCACCCACTTTTTTTTGCACTCAAGTTGTCAAGAAAAATGGCAGGAATGAAGCTCCCACTATAATTACAGTTTGCTGAGAAATCCGCAGCCTGCAGCGGTAATTCCTTTAGTGCTGGAGACAGATGCTGCTGAGGCCTAATCACAGCGCTCCCACTAGCCAGGCCCTGAGTCTAATCTGTCATCAGCTGAGAGGCCGCTGACTCCTGCCGCGTGTGAACCGGAGCTGCACGGCCGGTCCCCTCCCCTGGCTGAGCAAGGCAGTGCCAGAGGGAGGGCTTGTTTCCATTCACTCCTTGCCCTCAGCGACACCGATACCGCAGCTTCAATGTGCTGCTTATCTCTCCTCCATGCCTAGTATCAGGGCCACTCAAAGCCTCGCTGGAAAGGGCTCAGCTGGTTGTTTTCAACTCACAATGCCATATAGTGACTGCAGTTCAAAAATACAGTTTAAGCAGAGATAAGTTGAAGGAGAGGCTTAATGAGAACGGCCTGTAGCTAATTCCTCCTTCCAATATTCTGCTTATTAGGAGACTGCCCTCAGTAAATGATCATACACCCTCTGCTTGTTAACGTCAACAACAAAAAATCAAGAGTTTGAGTAGCTGATAAGCATAGAAGTGGGAAAAAGAGGAAAAAGCAAAAGTGCTTATATTGAAAAAAGAGCTGGGAGAGAGCATATGTGTAAGGAGAGACTGAACAAAGCTCTCCTCTGGGTTACAGACAGTTGCCATTGCCACAAAGTGTTCTGAATCTGACATTCCAGGAACACAGGGCCCAGTCTTTGAACTTCACTGTACTGGTGAAAGAAGCTGCGAAAACAACAGCTCAGGAGTGCCCCTGTGCAAGCACAAGTCACCATGGTACTCCACCAACATCTTTAAATTGGATTCTGCTCATAAAAGGAATCTGCCTGAAGAATTCTGTTTCAAAGGCGTGTTACAGTAGCACCAGCTAACCAGGGACAATTGGGAAAGTCCTCAAGCTGGTGCCCAGAGTACTGCACCTCTGTAATTACCAGGTGCCCCAAAGCAGCAGGGGAGATGGTAGGTTTGGGTGGCGTAGACTAAACAATTGTATCTTGCTTAAGTCGCTCTTAAGAAAGGCATAAAAGAGTAGGTCATAATTCCTGGTTTGAAGGAAAAGCATATTAAAATATCTGACTTTCTGTATCAGCTTGCAGCCAGCTCAATTCCTTAGTTTTCAGCTTCTTCAGAATCTGCACGTGGTAGCTGTGCACACACACGGTAATAACTCACCAGATCTCGACAGAAGCAGTGCATGCGGTAGCTTCTCAGCCACTGAGAATGGAGAGGAGAAAGCGTGGCACCATGTCTCGGAGAGAGGAAGGAGTGACTCACACAGGAAGAAAAACAAAGCAAAGATGAACTTAGAGCATAAGAGAAGAGGTAGGCTGTTGGCTGTTAATCAGCTTTCCTGCACTCAGAAGGCTGCGCATTGCAGTGAGAGGAGTTGTACTTGACAGCAATGGAAGCCCAAGGAAGTTTGATTAAGATTAAATAGCAGTCACAGGCCAACATAGAAAAGAGGTTTTAAGGTGAAAATCAAAGACAGGAAGTGACTAAGTAGGTCAGAAGCTGTGGGTAGTGAGCTGGACAGATTAAGTGGGACTTGGAGCAACTCAGTGAGCTCTGCTAATGACAAATGATAACACTCGCAGTGCCGCCAAGTTTAACAAATCTGACTCTGAAATCACCTTCAAGGTCTTGATAGCGAATCAAAGATTGCTGAGTTCTAATAGTATCTACATCAGAGCAGATAATGTATGTGTTTTAACAAGAGGTTGGCTCTACAGTCACTTTTTGACCCTGCCAAGCTTCCTGTAAATAGCACACTGTTTTGACTGGACAGGATTCCTTCGTAAGGACCGAGAAAATACGACCTGACTAACAGAAACTGTTTGAGAAGAGCAGCTACTGCAGACTGAAAAGACAGATGCACTAGAGAAACTCCTTTCCACCCTAAATTCAATGTCTTTGATTCAGCAGCTTTGTTCATACCCAGGACAGCCGGAAGAGAACAGTCACCTTGTATTTTTATACCTGATGAGAAAAACCCAGATTGTATGTGTGCACTGGGACAGTTCAATGTCTGTCTATTCCAACTTCAAAGAGGCTTTCAATGGTCTTTCAGATGTAGGGTGTGAGGAAGGGTGAGAACTGCTAAAGCTAGCCCCATCCTCATTAAATCTTTGCCCTCTCCGGAGCAGGCATGCAAGTGGAGAGAATAGAAGATATGCATGAGCAACTGAGCATCTGGGACCTCATGACCCCTGACTGTTGTATTATGGGAAATGTATTCTTCGGTTGCTATGCTTTTCTAATTCAGTTGTATTTTCCTTCAGTGACTCCCTTGTATTTTCTTTGGTGCTCCTGTGTAATGGTTTCAAGGAACCACAGATACCTCCAAGTTAAGCATGCATACAATAGCTTTAATTAAATGTTTGCAAGTATCCCACAGTATTGCAAGGGAAAGGGAAAGCAAACAGTTTTGTACTCACTTGTACCTATTCCTTCTGAGCCCTGCCGTGGGTGGAGGCATCTGCACCCCTGCCCCTCAAACCCATTCCTTCTAACCTGTTGTGAAATGAAGGCCACCAGATCCTGCTGCTCTACATACAAGCACTTCAGGCATTTTCACTCCCCATAGAAGAGCTATAGATCACCTGTGAAAAGTAGAGTGCTGAAACCTTTTAGGCCAGGTTACAAGAAATAAAAATAAGGAGTAGTTAGCATAAACAACCTTTACTCCTCCTTTTTCAAAATATGGAGAATAAGGTTAAAAATATCCTTAACTGTTTCTTAAAATACACCCTAAAAGATGCTACAGGTAGAGCAGCAAAACAGCAAAGGTTTTGATTTTCTTCAAAATTCTGAATTTAGTCTTTGCTATTCTCTGTGCTATTAGCAAAATCTCTGTCTTGTCACCCTCCTCTTCTGTCCTTCTCCTGCAAAGAGCTGCCTATATATTATTCTCTCAAATGGGGATCTTTGCTTCTTTTACAAGTAGTTAAAGGATTTTTGCTTTCTTTTCAGGTGTTTGAATATCTATACAATTGGGAAATGAAATTTGGAAGGGGAACTTTTATCATGTAAAGACAGGAATAGGAAACAGGATGCTAAGATCATTGCTCACTTCTTTAAGCCAAATATAAGACAATTTTACAGCCCAAAAAGCAGTGAAGAGGAATAATTTTTCTCTATTTTGAATGATACGGCAGATTTGACAGAATCTGCAAGGACAGCAACGAGGCCTAATGATACTGATTATTTCTAATACTTAGTACTAGTACAAAGTATTTGTCTTGAATATTTCAATGACTGATCTCATTATTATTCCAAAACTGAGACAAGCTTATTTGAAAACACTCTGGTCTGGGTGTACATATATTATTGCGAATCCATCCACTACTCAGTGACTCACAGAGATAACACACATCAGAAAAGATAACAATAATTTTAAGGCTGGAAAGAAAAAAATAGAGGCCAGTTTGACGAGAGAAAAGAGAAACTTGGCTTCTAGCTTTGAGCTTGGATATTTCCCTGCACTGAGACAGGAGGGACCGCCAGTTTTTGCAGTCTAATGTGCTAGATTTGACCTGGGGTTGTGCTGATCAGGGACTGGCCCAGCCTTGCTGGAGCTTGAGGTGCAGTGACTTTTCAGGAGGGAACAGAAAGCATGGGTTGTTTCCCTCAAACAGCAAAGCACAAAGGACAGCCGGGTTGTCTGAGAAGACTGAGAACTGCTGACGCAAGTTAGTAACAGGAACCAGCAGCTGCAAAGGGGAGTAGGAACGAGATGAAAAGTGGCCTTACAGGGTGAAGGAAGAAAGGAGAAGGTCAGGGAAGATCTAAAATTGAGAGCAGCTAGCAGACACTGACAGAGACTTCTCTTGCTTGATTGTCCTCAATGGGCCTGATCATGAGCACACGCAGGCCAACATAAAGATTCTTACAGGGATTTCTGGGATACTCTGAATGAAGATTTCTACTCCTGGGCCTCTGTTAATCTGCAGTCTGCATTTCCATTGCATATTCACACAAAGTTTCTTAAAAATACATCTGGTTTTGGTGATGGCTGGGAGTCAAGAAGGCTCATTGTCAAAGTGTGTGAAGGAGAGGTTGGATCTACGCTTCATCCTCTGCCATGCCTGCCTGGTGCCTCCATTCCGGCCCATCGGTACAGACGGCCCCGTACAGCTCCTGCAGCAAGGATGCAGTGCAGTGGTGCACACAGGGCACACAACGTGGGCTTGTTTGTGTTTCTGGGTTTCCAGCTGTGATCACACAGGGTTTTGATTTTTGTTCTTTGGCTTTCTGAATTTTTTACCCAAGCTGTCCTGAGAGCTCTGCTCCACGTAGATTAGAGCTGGCGTGTACTCATGTTTATAAGCTCAACAGCTCCATCAGTTTCACTTCTATTCTCTCAGAGTTTTCTGTTTGTCATTTCCTTTCACTCAGTGCTGTTAGTTTCACACGTGTCAGTCTGGCCGACTGACCGTCCTAACTGCCGCTTCTCTGCCTCCTACTAAACGGCAGTTGTGAAACTCTTGCATCAAATCCCAACAGTGGCTCTTTTGCTTCCTGTCCTATAAGGTACTCCATGGACTATTTCTTTCCTTCTCTTCTAGCAGTGACAGTTGATTTCTATCACTAGGGCTAAGACCAGGGAAATCGATGCCTGACTTTCTCCTGGGTGGATGAGTTTCTGTGGAGGGCAGTTAGTGAATTATTTTCACTATGCAGATAGCAAAAATACCCAGCCCACCTCCACAACACTACTTAAAGCCCATGAGGACAGTAATGCAGTAATCTCAGGCCTTGGACCACTGCAAGCACATTCAGACTTCACTGGTTCTTCACATTCCACTTCCCTTTAGTAAGTCATAAGTACTTCTGCTCTCAAAACACATGAGGAACTTGAAGCTAAAGCTCAAAGTTCAGAGCAATCCCTTAACTCTGTGGCCCAAACGGAGTGCAGTCTACTGAAAAATGCCTCCCAGAATTTTCTGCTTCCTTGGGATAAGGAGGGAAAAAGAAAAGGTAGAACGCAATGATGAGTGATTTCTTTATTTCTTTTAACTAGCTCATTCTACATTAGTAATCGTTCTCTCTTTCAAAGAAAAAGATCCCACTCCTGACACAAAAGCCATTGCAAGAAGAGCTGAGCTGTCGGAGCAGTGAGTTTGATGTTCACGCTGCGTGTCACCCTGTAAGTTCCACAAACAGACCAGGAAACAAGAAGAAGGAAGAGCTGGAAAGTGACATTATGGACACTGTGCAGGGAGCAGTAAGAGCAAAGCCAGGATGGTGGAGAGAAGAATGTCAAAAATTAATCCCAGGTGTAATACATCGGAGGCCAGATGCATGTTGTGAGAGGTGTCTTTCTTGTAATATTTATGTGTTTTGTTTTCCCTCCGTGAACTTTATGGTAGGCCTTAGCCAATGAATGCTCCACAAATGCCTAGCATGGCCAGTTGCTGCCTTTCCAAGTTTCTTATTTAACAGCACATTTTTTCCTTGTTTTTAAATGCCTGCTGGAGTCATAGACTAGGAGTTTTTAACCTAAGAATAAAACACCTGGATTTTATTAAGACTTGGGACTTGAGTTCCACCTCTCTCACTTTTACTGAAGTATTGCCATTAGTCAGGTTAACCCTTTCATAGTCAGTTTTGCTCTGGAAGTGAAGCTACACATAGCTCAGTTCCACAATCCTACACTGGATTTGGAGCAGCTCTGAGGCAGGCTCAGAGAACTCTGTTTCAGCATCTCTTTGTATGTCAATAAGTAGATGTTAACATACAGCAGCCCTGACATCTGAGGTCCTCCCTGCTCTCTCCCCTACTCAGAGACAAGCTCTGTTCAGCCCCGAGGTATGTGTATCTGGGCAGACCACAAGCCCCTCTTCAAGAGGCCTGTCCGGTGCTGACAGGCGAGGGGTGCAGAACCCCTAGCACATCAGCCCTGCATTAACATGACCTCTGGCAACGTAAGTCTTGAAATTCAAATGTTTTCACCAGCCATGCTTGTTGCGGGAGTGCGATTTTTGAGTTGTATCATAGAAACCTCATTCAACTAAATGGGAAAATTTTACTGTTCTCCGTGTTCCTTCCCTTTATTCTCACTCCACTGTCTTAAATGAGAATTGGAGAAGCACTGTACAGCATTTTTTCTGCATGGTCCTCCAAGTGTGCCATTATCCCTATATTAAATTACAAAAATGGCAGCATGTGGATGTGAAGGAATTGCCCAAGTTCAAGCAGCAGTTTAGTAGAAAGGCTGACAACTGTTGTTAATGTACCAAGCAACTGCCCTGTGCTCCAATTAATTTAGCTTTTTAATTAGCCATTATTTTCCGGGTCCCCTCCATACACATCACAGAAACACCACACTGCAGTGAGCAACAACTGCTAGCAATTTTACCAAATATGATCAGTTCACTGAAGACAAGGGAGAGTAATTTAATACACACAGCCAAGGACTGAGGATCTGTATACCATGAGCTCTGATTCCCTCCCTGTTGCTATCTATGTGCTTATGGGCACGTAACTTGCTTTATGACTCAGCTTCCCATATACACAAGAGAGAAATTCTTTGCAGCCAGTGGGTAAACCAACTGGTCATACCCTTCTAAGGTTATTCTGGGTTAGTCATTCACTCAGGACTTGAGTGGCACACATATACAAAGCTAACTGTACTAATCTACATCAGACTTGTGTGGAGAAAACAGGTACATCAAAAGTTCAGAGGTCTGCAGATACCCAGATATTAAATCTACAGAGCCATACAAATTTCTGAGATAAACAGGTAGGTAAATAGGTAAATACTGGTTGCTACCCAAATACCTGTCAGGTGTAATTAGGTCTATAGGTGGCTATTCATTACACAGTCTGGTGTATTGGATCCTGATGCGATTTATACACCCCTGTAACACTAGCATAGGAAATATTATCACATACGGTAGTACTCATAAAGGGGGATATTCCAAGTTTATGTTGCCCTTTTAAACTAATTATTTCCACTCATTCATACATGCCAGTATTTAGAGGGTGACAAAGAAATGTATATACATTTTAAGAAAGGAAAAAACTGTATTAGAACTGTAATACTCAGTATGTACTGTCAGAAAAAGACAAATACAAGTCACATTTGAATTCTGCAATTACAAGAGGTGCTCAAAGCAGTTAGCATCAGTGTCCAGACACTTCTGATTACAGCAAACTACTGCCTTGCTTCCGTCATTTACTCTGACTGCCCTGCCAGTCCCATGGTGACACCCACTTTCTTTGACTTTCCTGTCCGTGGCATGGTGACACCAGCGTTCACTTGATTAACATCATCTTTTGAGCGAATGTCATATCTATCTTGACATCGCTATCATAATTCAATTCAACTTCAGTAATTAAATATAATAGTAGTAATAAAATAGCAGTAATAAAAAAAATAGGTAACAGTTCTTAAAATGTGTATACATTTTTTTAGCACCCCCTGGTATAATTTCTAAACTGTGAAGATACCAGTCTTCACTGGAAATGGCCTTTTATAAGCCCACATCACAGCAGAGACAGTTTCAGGGACATAAAACTATGGCTGTTGCACAGAATGTCAGATACTGTGGAGAGCCAGTGGCCTGGGATATGTAGCAGTGAAAGTCATCTGGTGTGACAGCAGCAGACAGCCCCTACGGCCTGGTGCTGGCTCTGACCACAAACCAGGGAGTGTACACTTGTGTGCTCATCAAGGAGCACAGATTGCCTTGCCTGCCATTTGGAAAGACAAAGGATGAACTTTACAAACATAATTTGGAGCAGAATTTTTCATATTTGGATCATGACTCACAACAGTCTTGCTGTTCCGTTCGGTGTAAATAACCTCAGACGACCATTTTGACTTGTTTGACAAAATAGATGGAAACAGCTTTTCAAAGTGAAAATTAAACCAAATTGTTTAAGTCTCACATTTGCTTGTGTTTGAACTTTTAACTAGCTTTAGGAAGCTGTGATTTCCATTGCTGTGTAAATCACATCTGCTCATAAGCTGTGGTTTTAAAAACATTGCACATTTGTGGCATCAAATGTGTGCAAATTAGAGAATTATATGACATTACCAGTCACTTACATGCAAATATAAGCTTCACTTTTTGCGCAGTACTTGAAGTCATGTTATTATGTACCATAAACTACAATCACCCACGTTCTACTTATGTAGCAATCCAAACAGGAGTTTTCCCTTTGCAATCATTTTCATAAAGCCATATAGTCAGGGATCCCAATCAGGAATATAAGCTACAAACTGTTACGTGCCCTGAAGCTTGCTTATAGTCATTCTCTATAGGTGGCCTGGTCACCACACTCACTACTTTTGAGTAAATAAAATGTGGGGTTTGGTGTTTCAGAGTTCTGTTGTTGGTAAAAGAAGTATTTTCTTCTTTCTTCAAAAGAAAAGCTTTCTGAAGAAAGCTTTACTTTCTTCATGTACCTATGGCATCTTTTGGAAGTTGGTACCAGGCTGAGCAGAGCCAGCATCTTTAAATCGAAGATCTGCACGTGCAGAAGTGGTATAGTCGGTCAGATATGCACTCTCTTCCAGCACTGCAAAAGTGGTTGTACCTTGTGACCCGTTCACTCCAATTTTCTACCTCTGAGCATCTCAAGACCTTGCGTCACCAAGATTTTCCTTCTTCTATTTCACAGTCCAGTTCTAGTTTTCACCTTTTTTCATATATGCTCTTTTCAAATCTGTTCATAAGAATGTTCTGCATTAAATTAAAAGTCTATGTCTTCTTAGTCTTGACTCTTATTTTCCTTTAGAGAAACACTTGGACAAAACTTGAACAAAAGTTTCAGCAGACCCAATGTTACTTACAAGATTATTAATGAAGCTTGACAAAGCAATTATGTGGAAGCTATTATCATCTTCACCTTTCATATGGCCAAAATAAATTACAGATACATGAACTCATAACTCCATCAACATTGTACAGTGAATTAATGGTAGCAGCTGGACCTGGAGCCTAGCAACTTTGACACCCACACTCCTGCTGAAGTGATACACTCTGAAAACATCAGGACTGCCTCAGACCCACTCTGCTTTACTACCTACATTCCTCTTGTATAAATGAATGATTTTAAGCTAAGAAAATTGTATAACAGGAAAAATAATGTAAATCAATGTCTGTTTCTACATTGTTTTCCCCTCTGAGGCTAAAAGACTTCTTTTTCTTGTTTTAATTTTTTCTTACAGTACATACTGGCAGGCTGAAAGTTGAAATAAAATAGGAAAAAATAACAAGCATATTTGGAGTGATTACTCAACTGGGGTCCTTTGTGACAGGAAATGCAGCTGCGTGACTAATGGGCCTGACTTTCTCTTGGCTTCCTTCCCCCTTCAAAGATCTTGTTTACTGCCCCAGCCAATTTTTTTTTTTTTTTAAATTGCTAGAAGCTAGCAATTTTCCAGGAAAAAAAAAAGATCTTTGCAAGAGGCAAAGGCAGTAAATCTTGCAAAGATCAAGGACTGCAGAGCTCTCCCCCATCTACTCCTTTTAGCCTTCCAGGCTCTCGAGTCACGTCATATCTTCCCCTGCTCTGTTCAGAACATGTGTCTAGCAGATCTTTCTGCTTTGGTGAGGGGAGGGAGTATGTGAATCACATTTACAGCATCCAGCCCTGGAATCCATAAAGGAAGGGCTAATTCCATTAAGGAAACCAGGGGCCTCCTAAGCCTCTTGCATTTTGTCTCTTTTTAATATTTTCTCTCACTCGCTCTCTTTTAACAGCAGTTGTGTTCTCATATTCCATGATGACGTGGCTGTAAGTGTGGGCTGTTGAGATTTGACACAGCATAGTCCCATTAGAAGGGGCCACTTAGCCCTAAATGTTGTTTGTGTCTGGCCTGCTTTACAGTTCTGCTCTGTTGAGCTTCCCAGGTTTCTGAAGGTGGGCCAGGACCTGAATCTCCTCTGGACCTGACGGGAAGAGGAACCATGCATCCAAGCTTCATGACAGACCCTTCTCCCCATCAGTAAGTGCAATGAGACCCCAAGCCCCCTCTCAGTAACTGGGGGCATCCGGCACATGCCTGGACAGAGAATGCAAACAGGCAGGGTCTCGTCGTTCCTTGGAGTGTGCCACCAGGAGATGCACGCCCTGACGGACGGCAGCACTGAGCCCTGCGGAGGGGGACAGAGTGGGTTTATGGAGGTGTCTGAGGTACAGAGGGCCTCCAGTGCTTCATAACGCGGCCATGGGTTGGCCTTCGGGCACTTTGTGGTGCATGAGCCTATTGCCAGCAGCAACACGAGCACCAGTCATGCCTCAGCAGAAACTGGTAAAACTCTGGACTAACTGTGGTGAGTTCAGTCCTGGAAAGGGGTTAGAAAGTCGGTCTGATAAGCAAGCAATAGACTCAAAAATAATAATGTAAGAGAAGAAGAAGCCAGTCTTCTGCCTTCTCAAGAAGACTTTTTCTTTGGAAAGCAGGGGGATCAAGTCATAGAAAAAAAGTTTGAGGACTGCTCCACAATCTACAACCCTGGCATGGTTCCCGTGCCCTAAAGCAGAGGCTAAAATAGGAGGTGAATATATTCCTTACCGCAAACTGCACAGCAAAACCATCAGAATGGGTACACTAAAAAAAGAGATGAAACTTTTGCTTATGAATAGACCTAAAAGAATTGAATACATGTGTACAGAGGGATCGTTTTCCACTACCTACAAGAGGAAAAATCTCTGGGGAAGTGGCTGATGCCAAATATTTTCTTATGCTTCATGTGTCAGCAGGGTCTGGCAGAAGCCCTTAAAAAACAGAGCACGCATTTTGTGCAAATTGAGAATCACAGTTTCTGGTGTTTTGGATTGCTTCACCAAACTTGAGACATTTCTCCAAAAATACAGCAGATGTTTGATGATGGACCAAGTTTTCAGCATTTACACAGATCAGATGATGTTAAGATCAGCAGAAAAAAAAAAAAAAATAGAATAACACAGTAAAAAGCTGCAGAGCTGCCCTGAGAAGAAACTAAGCTGGCTAGACAGACAAAAATGCTAATTTCTTACAGCAGATATAAAACACTGTGGAGAGACATTGTCAGAGCAAGGTATACAGCAAGGTTTCAGAGGAGCTGAGACGCCTGCAGGAGCATTGGGCACAAGGACTTGCTGGAAGGGGAGCCCTAGGAAACATGCGTGCAACCTGGTGTGTGACCTGTCAACCCCAGGGCAGTGCTTTAAGACATCCAGTTGACTTTGAGTTGACTTTGACTACAAATCTTAACAATTCCAGAAAAAGAAAGAGATCACTGAAGAGGATGCAGCCCCAAGGTATCTTAACAGCACACATGAGATAGAGTTGTCCCCAGAAGAGAACTGGGCTGATCTTCTTGATATATGGTCAAAACTGGAGGACAGCAATTTCTGTGCAATAAATACTAACAAAAGCTGAGCGTCAGTGCGTTCCAACAGAGAGGAAGGATCTGGCATTCATCCATGAATGTAAAAAGTTTCCTGTCTTTTCTTTAAGAAAAGCCTGTGTCAGAGAACTGACCATAAGCCGCTTGCTGCAATTGCCAAAACGGCCCGGCAAAGCCCCTCTCCTCACAAACACAAAAAGTTTTTTTTCAGTTACAAATTTATGATTTGCAGATTGGGAGGGATTTGGCGGGTTCAAACTTAATCCCTAGAGCATTTGATGAAAATGCAATGATGCAAAGCCCAGAGCTACATTTTGTAGGTGATGATCTGTCTAAAAATTTTGCTTATGGTGGGGGTGAGATGCAGCAGAAAGTATATGAGACTATCACAGAATGTTCTCAGCCTTCTTACTGACTTTGGGTAAAGTATGAGTAAATGTATAAAACACGACAAAACCTCTCTTGATTGTAATTTCTACTTTTCTGAGGTAAACTTACTGTGAGGTACTAGAACTAAAAACATGCAGGGTGTATCAAGTTTATGGTTACTACACATTCTGTATCCACAAAGAGAAACACTGTGACAAGGTAGAAGAATAAGTAAATGTAAGCCATCTTCAGTATAGTGCAGCTCTACCACTAGCTAGCTCCCAATATTCCTCATCAAACGAGTCATGGGAGTGTGGAAGAAGAGTCTAACAAGGGTTAGATCAGGGTCTAACAAAATGACCTCTCACCCCCAGCAACCGTAGTAGCGATTTTCCAGTTTCAGAGATGCAAACTTTGCTGCCAGTTCCTCAAGATTCACCGAGCGAGGTTTACATGTTGTGGGTTGTAACTGTTTGCTGTCATGTATTAACACAATTTTTCTGAATTTCGATTTGGAAAAGTCTGATTTCAGGACCTCTGGCACTAACAACTGCCCTTTCCAGTCTGTGAATCTGAATCAGGTGCTGCAAAGCCCTCATTTTATTATGAACAGCTGGATGAAACCAAATGCATAACAAACCAAATCTTTCCCAAGCAATCTTTCTTAAGCACTGGATGCGCAATGAGGACAATTGTATTTCAGCCCAGAAGCAGCTGAGTTTAAGCCACAGGGAAGTAATTAGTTTATATGCAAACTTTCCAAACACTTTGGGATGAAAATACTATACAAAATCAATGTAATGCACCTACTTATGTGACAAAATCCCATTTTGTATGATTGTTTTCCTGGTTTTGCTAAGCCAATCATACTACAATCCCATATCTTCATTCTGATCGTGCTGGAACAGCAGGCAGATACTTTCAAAAAAGCCAGCAGAATTAAAAACTGCACTGGAAATTGTTCCTGTGTGTGCAGCCTGTTCATACTTAGAAACTATTAACATTCCATTTCCCTCTGCCAGTACTTTGGTGGCATTACTACAGTTTTGAATACTGGTGTACTTTACCCATTAGGTAGCATGCCCTAGGCAACGTGTTCTGGTGCATGAGACTCCTTGCATTCAGGGTCCCACCTGCCTTCAGTTTATAGTGCGATGCTCTCCTGCCTCTGCAACATCTCACCTTGGCAGCAGAAACAACCAACCTACATATCAGCTCCAAATCCTTCCTGACTTGACAAGTCTCCTGTGACAGTCTGGTAACCTCCTCTCCCCTTTTGTTGAACCCTGCAAAAAGGACCAAAGTGACTGTGCTACCTAGTAGGTAAACAAGGAGATCAGAAGCCATGGGCCACCTCTGGTCATGGACAATGCTACTGAAACTAGACACCGCATGATGTCTGAATAAAGTGAGTGTTGGCTACGTGAGGCAGCTTCACCCAAAACCTCATGTCACTGTGTTACGCAATGGCTGTGCAGCACCCTGTGCTTTTGTTTCTTCATCTGTAACATGCCGGCAGTAGCACCCAGCCACCCAAAGGGTGTATTGACAGTTCACTGGCATTTCAGAAGACTTTTGATGTTCTTGGAAGAACATTCTAGTATGGACAGACAGCAGTTGATAGTGTTCCTTCCTAGTGACATCCTTCTGCTGTTGATATTGTGCTCTCACATTCCTGAACCAAGCTTGCTTGGGCTTAAAATCTAGCTTCCTCAGAGAGGATGCTGGTATACACCTTTAAGCAGAGCAAATCTCAAGTGCTCAGAAGCCTTGCACTCAAGGCCCCTGCAAACTGCCCCCATCTGACTTTCCTCATCTCTCTTAATGTACTCAAACAAGGAAGGGTAGAACAGTTGAATATGAGCATGTTTTGCACACCCTGCAGCCCTGTACGTTTTGAGGGCCAGAGGGGACATTCACTGCCCCAACAAAGGTTTTAGCATAGATTTGAAGGTTTGCTTTATAGACAAAAACCCGCAATTAGATACCCATGTGACTACAGCTTTTGACAGGGAGGAATAGTCCCAAGCTTGAATATAGATTCCCACTCCAGGACCTGAGCTCCATGTCTATATGCCTTCTAGAGGCTTTGTGAATACAACCACCTCTTTGCTTCTCCACGTGTAAAACTGGGATTGTAATAGTTCAGTTCTTTAAGTTTTTATAAATGTTAAATTTATAACAGGGGCTGTGGAGGCCCGAGCCCAGGAGGAACCACGTCTGTCCCTCCTGAGGCTGCGCAGGGCTCAGCTGGGGCAGCGGGCTTGTCACACTGGCTCTGCCTGTCCACTCGGAAATCACGCTTCGGCTGCTCAGAGAGACGACTGTTCCTTCTAATACACGCAGTCGCATGTAGCTAATGGGACTGGGATTATTGCAGCAACTCAGGGAAAAAGGAAAGTGTGTATTGCCAGGCTGGATAAAATGACAAGGTGCTGCTGGCTTGACGTGGGCAGAGCTCCTGCCAGCTGAAGCGTTTGCACCTGGTCTGACTGGAAATCCGTGGGGCTGGAGGTTCTTGCTGAAGTATTTGTGTTGCCATCAGCATGCCAGCGGCTCGCCCGCACGTACTCAGACACCCAGGAGGCCAGGGCTCAGGGCTCCTCGAGGAGGTCAGTTTTTATATAGTAAAGCAAACAGTTTAGCTAATCAAGGATATTTTTTCTTTTCTTTTCTGAGGCTCTTGGCATCCAGCCCTGTTACTTGCAATCTTTAATTTGTACTGTGGCTTCCTTTTCCCTGTTGCCTTCTCACTCACTCCAATTTTCCCACACGCTTATTTCCTAACTCTACCTCCTATGGAGGTCGTCACTTAGTTCAGACCCAAATTTATCTCAGTCCTACACAACGCTGCTGTTACCTCACTGTTTATTCCTGTAAGAGGCTGTCGTCGGATATTCATGAGCTCTACCACTTTATGAAAAAACAACGAGGGCATTTTTTGTGAGGTAGAAAATAGGTGATGATAACAAAGGCACTGGTAACTTTATTCACACACAGTTCTATAAATCGATTGTGTATCAGCTTGGGCCTCCTGTTCGGCTATATAGCTGTCTGAATGTCAACACTGGGTTTTCAATTGTTTTTTTTTTTTTTTTTTTTAAAGGATCTGTGTGTGCCTGTGGTAGGGGTGGGCTGCAAGCTGTATACAGCACTCACAAGATGACCATGGAAGAGCCTGTTACCATAAAGTTTCCACAATAAGGGAAAAGACTGATGAAACGAAGTCACATTTTGGCAGATTCTCCCTCAAACCTTCCTGCAGCTATGAAGACCCCATACCAACAAGGAGGAGATAAAGGCACTTCTTCTGGTTACCACAGCTAACCAGCCACACAGCATTTGTCCGTATGGCACAGACTGGCTTGCTCGAGAGCTGGTAAGATGCACAGGAACATGAGTCAGTGACCCACCTGATCATCAGGTTCTGCCCCAGAAAGTCACCTTTAAACAGCCTTTTCTAAAAAACTGCACAGAACCCTAGAACAGAATCCTAGAACTGCACAGAACAGTCTGCATGCACCCTAGAAGCTGCAAAACACCACCATCTTGTAACAAATGCACAGCCTTTGATGCAGATGTAGATTCACCTGATTTCACGGTGTTTAAGGTAAATACTTCTTCTTCCCCTTCCCTGCAGATATTTCCAAAGTCTTCTGCCTTTGAATGCAGCCCAACTTGGCAGGGCAGCACTTTTCAAGCCATGAAGCAAGCTGTGAACAGCTAATGAAGCGTGACACACATTCCACGTATTTTCACTGTAACTATTCCTCATAGCCGCTTACATGCAAGCGCACAACGGTTTTGATGAACTGAACTGAAGCAGGGGCTGAAATCACTGGGATGCTGCGAGCAAGGGTGCAGTGCTTGCATGTGTGCAGGCCTTCTGCAGGACGTTCGGTCGCGGCCCAGGTCTCACAGGCAGCATGTGACAGGCCGTTACTGTTCTCTGGCAGCCACACACTAGAAAGCTGATCCCGCCAAGATGCACACTGTACTTGCTCTGTGAGGCAGTTGGGCCAGTACTATTCATTAATTTCAGAATCCACCACTGCAGAAAACTCAGCTCTTTATAAGGTGGGACATGTTTTAAAAGAAAAGTTGGGGCAGATTCAACTGGTATAAAGCTGCATAGCTCTATTAAAGACCAGGGGGTGTTGCTGATTTATACCAGCTGAGAAGCTGGCTAGTATGCTCTTGGAGTCACCACCTCTCCCATTCGCTACTGCCAGCTGAAATGCTGGGAAATGCAGGGAGAAATGAAAAATGGAGCACATTTATGTGAAAAAGCTTCGATGCAAAACGAATGCCTGCTCACTGCACATAAGCTGAAATAACACAGCCGTTATTGGAACTGTGCTACAATAAAACAAGCTGGATGAGTCAACCAGCAGTGCATCTAATCTCCACTGGCTGCCTTTCCGGTCCCCAAGCTCCCCATCTATTTTTATCTCTTCTTTTTTTAATATACTTTCTGGTTTACAAGCTATAAATCTACAGATCTTAGGTCCCCTGTGTGCACTGTTGCCAGCAGGCCACTCAGCATTTAGGATGTTACCCAGACCGCTATGGCTGTTAGGCCATGGCATATGGAGGATTCAGATCCAGGAGACACTGTGCCCAGAGAGCACGGCACTGCTGCTGCTATGTGGCACTTAGGGACATGGTTTAGTGGGCATGGTGGTGATGGGTTGACGGTCGGACTAGATGATCTTAGAGGGCTTTTCCAACCTTAGTGGTTCTACGATTCCATGATAGCATGGGGCACGGCAGAGCCTTTTGCGCTCAGTCAAGTATGCAACACACGATTTGGCATGGTGTGCTCTTCAGGTGGCCTTAGGTATTTGAGGGCGCCCAGCTGTGTCACTTCAGCTTGCGGGATATAGCAAAACATGCTCTACTGATAGGTGTGGATGCCTGAGGAGCTCTGGGATGAGCTTGTTTCCAAACCTGCAGGAACACAGTTTTAGTGCTCTGTCCAAGTCTCACGACACAGTGTAGGGCACATCCAGACAGAATAACACGATGTGCTCAATGGTCACATGGTGAATTGTAGAAGAGCTAAACACTAAAATGGCACTGACAGTCAGAGCCTGCTTCCGTGACTGTAAAAAAACAATGTCATTCTTTTTTTTTTTTTTTTTTTTCTTTTTCCTGGGTGGGGAGATTTTTAGTTAAGCTAAATGTAACTGGTCCGTCTTAGGATGTATGTTACCCATTACAGGGTATAATTTGATTTCAGAATCACTGGGTAGGTGACGGGAGCTACTTTCATGATGCCAAGTTTTAGTGTTGTTTGTTGGCTCAGTGTGACAGCACTATCTGAGAAAAGTGTGGGTGAAATTTTGGAATCACAATGCTCCTGCTTCATTTCCCTCTGGTAATCAAATTAAAATCTTAGCAATGGAGCCGTTATTTTTTAATTTTTCTCTGTTCTCTTGAATGATTTCATTACAAACACATACAGCTAGTCACCTCATACATGCTGGGAAACATCTGTTAATTGAATAATAAGATAGCCAGAGTGTTATAATGGAAAGAAACTACTGGCATATGATGCTAGTGTACAGCGTTCCCTCTCATTCCAAGAGTACGTGCTTCAGGGAGCAAGGGAGAAGAGTGCATGAATTTAATTTCAGACATTCACTTTTTAGGTGCCCCCAAGGGACATACCCATTTCCTATATAAGGTTTGGTCTGTTTGCAATTAAGCTCTCTTCTTTGCATATTTCCGGATAGATTAAAAATAGCAAAATCAGCTTATTCTTGGACTTCTGCAGATAAACAAAGCCATTGCTTCCAGGGGTTTAAAAGCACTGATCAGGTTTACAGATCTTGAAAGCAGAATTTGTCCATGAATTTTTTACACTGGATAAACAGTAGTTTCCAAAGATAACAGAAAAAAAAAAGCACGTTTCTAGAACCAGAGACCTTTTGAACCGACTTTTGCAGCCTTCACTTTCACATCAAACTTATGTTGATAAGAACTTGAATACTTTTTTTTTTTTTAATGCAGAAAGCTCCAGAATGTTCAGTTCTCTGTCACCATTCTCCCAACCAATGGATCAATTCCACGGCTGAGAGGCTTGCTAGGCTCCCATTACAGTTTTCCTCTTATTCTTTTTCTATTGGGATTACCATCATCAATCCATTTAATCCAAAATGTAAAGCTGCTTTTTGTGATGCAGCCATCCATCCTCAAGGACCTTGACAGAAACAATTCATTTGCCTAAATTGCTATCAGATTTGCCTAAATTGCTATCAGATGGGAACTAATCCCATACACCCCTAGCACCCTGAGGTTGGATACATGATAGTAATCTATACCTGATAATTTCTTCCTTGCTGTTCAGCTCTCTGCTCATTTTCAGAAATTACCTAGAACAAACAGGAGCCATTTTCCAAAAGACAGCTGATGAGTAGGTTGTGAATTTAAGTCTCCTGAAAATGTTTGTGGTGTTTCCAGTTATCTTTCTCAGATTCCTCAGCAGTCAGTGCACCCCAACGGATCCACAGACAATGGAATGAAAGGCACTGATATAATGGTTTTTATGTTAGTTATTCACACCCTCCAGTGCCTGTTAGGCATTTGCTTTCAGAGTACTTCATTCCCCCAACAAAAATGTTGATGGATATTGAAAGTGATGATTCAGGAGGGAGAGAAGATTACAGAACTACAATATCCAAGCAAACAAATGGACACACTTATTGTTCAGAAGTACATTCCTTGGAAAATTTACAGGGCCATTAGTGGAGGGGAGCAAAAAAGTACAGTTGAACAAGTTACAAATGAAGTAGCCTACACCACCAGGCTTTGATTTGCTCCCCCTCTATGCAAAGCAGTACAATGGCATGATGGATGGCAGTACAATGGATGGTCACGGCCCATCCCGTACCTCCTGTGAAGGCAGGACGATCCTTCCAGACCACACTTGGTTGCTGGAGCTGTATCTCAGCCTAGGAGCAGCACTGGATGCCATAATCCTTATGGACACAAGAAGCTTTGAAGTCAACAGGACTGTTCAGTAGGGCTGTTCGTAAGAGCTGGTATTACAAAACTAGCCCCTTGGTTTGGTGAAGAGAAGCACAGAAACAAGTCCTACTGTTCTAGCAACACATACTTCTCCTGAGAACCTAACAAAGACTCCACTGTGTCACTCAGACAAGAGGCATAAATAGACCTTAGAAAAGAATAAGGACTTTTGTAAATGCAGAACAAAATGTGTTAACGTTGTTTTAAAACATTCCTGGAAATAAAAGTGCTCTTGATCCTCTTTGGCTGTCAGCAACTTTAAAGACATGGGCTTCTTTCTGCCACCACGGCCTCTAAAGAGTCAACTTTCCACACTCCAAAATGTGCTCCTGCACATTTCCAGAACATTTCTTGAAAAAAAAATCCTAAACAACTGAATAACCTTCTGTCCATCAAGCAAGATTTCACAACAATTACAGTACCAGGCACAGAGAACTCTGCCTGCCTGGCCCACAGCCACACCACGGGCGGCAAACTTTCTAACTCTCACAAACTAATTAGGATCGGGTCAGGTATGTGACTGAGAGAACTCCAGGGAGGTGGAGGGTGAAGCGGGAAGCAGTGCTGGTGATTCAGTCAGGGATCATCTTGAAGACATTTCTTAAGCTTTTTTGTTGCTGTTGCTTTTTTTTTTTTTTTTTTCCCAGAGGTAAGTTTAAGTTTTGGATGTGAAAGGAAAGTGATCTTATTTCTAAAAACATAGAAAGGGACAACTTTCTGGTAGAAAAAGGGAAGTGGGAAGGACACCCTGTATAGGAAGTAGAGAAACAACTGATTCATTCATCATAAATTTTAGGATGACATTTTATAGTCGTTAGCAGTGGAGTGGGACAGGTGACAAGGAGGCAGAAACACAGCTCTCAAGGCAATCTTTCTTTTCTAGTAAGAAACTAGAGTTGCAAGGGAAATATTTCAGGGGATCAGGTTTGTCTCATTCAATTTCCGAGCCTTTAAGATAAGTCAGAATGAATGTGTAGGATCTCATATTATGGTTTGCACTGAGCACCAAAAAACCTTTTCGCTGGGAGAGTAGTACAGTACCGGAATGCACTCCCCAGAGGGGTTGTGTAATCTCCATCCTTGGGTGTTTTCATGACTTGGCCAGGCAAAGTCACAGCTGACCTGTTCAACTGCTGGCAGCAGTTTTGCTCTGAGCAGGACGATGGACTAGAGACCTCTAGAGGACCCTCCTAATCAGAGTTTCTGTGATCCCTGGAGTCTCACAGGGATCCCAGAGTTGAGGTAACAAGCAGTGTTTCAGAAAGATTCTGTAGGGTGAAAGTCCATGGATGGTAACATCCGCACAAACCATTCCAACCGCTCCAGGCCTGGTAGATGCTACCATCCATGGATTTCACCCTACAGACCCACCATTCAGAGCCAGATGGCACACTACTGCAACATCCTCCTCTCTGTCATTCCTTTAATCACTCTCATAACCCCAGTTTGATAGCCATAAATATATTCATCTCTACTTTCTCCGTAGGGAAGCCTAAATATATTTAATGGAACCCTAAACAATGAAACTATGATGGCAGTTAAATCATAACCACACAAACCAACAAGATATACACTCTAAAGGATTCTTCATGTCAACTCAACAGAGAGTAAAAGCTTCTCACAGCCTACAAACACAAATAAAGATCTTTATCTACTTCCTAACAATGATTTAAGGATAAACTGTATCCACTCTCACATACATGTGTGCAAGAAACGTTCTCTCAATACAGCTCCAATGCAAGGGACTAGCTTCAACTACTTTTGTGCTCCTGTTCTGCTTCCTCCAAAATTGCCCATTCCATATTAATGCCTGGCTGCCAAAACACATTAATTCCATAGTTGTATCCCTGTCATAAGCCATTAGTTCCACACTCTTACTACACATAATACATACATTCCACATTCTTTTCCTTAATATGCAAATCTCTCCTACCATGGTTCCCTTTGTTCTGGTGCCTCTCAACCCACAAGCATATGCAGGAGGGCTCACAAATTGATCCTCTAGGATATACATAAACATGACCAATACGTTCTTTGTGATTTGTATGTGACCATAGGAGAGATTTTGAGGTTCCCTCCCAGGCCTCAAATTGTTTAAGAATTGCCTGCTTTCCTGACCCCTTTCATCTGCACTAAGTGGTTTATATTGGTCATCATGAATTTGCTTTCAAGGCTCCTAAACAAGAACTGATTTTGTTTACAGTAAAAAGTTTTCCACTGGCCCAAAGCAGTATTCTTAGACAACACAGAGGCTTAGGTGAACAACCACGCCATTGTCACAATTTCTTGCTGTCAAAAAGCTCATCAGGACCGTACTGAACTCATGGCTCTGCCTTGCATTCAACCAGCAGCAACAGTTACACACATTTCTTTTAGGGAGCGCACCTTGTTCTTTTCACATGAGGTCTTGACTCCTGCCTTCCTTCCCTCCAAATCATTCTCCTTGAAAACCAGGAGCTAGAACCTACTTCACAGTTATCTGGACATTTTGTTTGGCCCAAAAGGTAGCAGAATGGACAAAGAGACATGCCTCAACAAAATTCAGGATGCTTCACTTTCTCCAGAAAATTCTCTTACATCAAAATGCTGTGGTGCTCAAGACCTGCAGAGGTGAACAACGCTGTCCTTGATTCATTGAGACAACTGCAGTCCATAGACACTCAGAACTGGTGGAGCCTATGACAAAACTCTAGTCTTGGGCACTGCTAACAGTACAGCTCCAGCCCTGTGTGCAAAGACAGAGTTTGCTATTTGGAGGGCATGAAGTACAACATACCTCTCCCCACAACTTTTCCTATTCTCCCTACAGCAATGACTGGCACTGTCTCTCCTGGAGCAGGGAAATGGCTGAAGAACAGCTGAGAACTCAGCCTTACCGCCAGATTTGTCACTATTCTTAATTTGCACACATGCTATGGTGACGTGTGCATTACATGTGCTTAGACTGCATGGCTGAATGCTCATATTATATCAAGCTGTGCATGGTTTTACAGCTGGCTCTCCTCCTCGAGCAGTGGGAGCAGCTCTGTGCACTTCTGAAAAGCAGGCTACAGCCGAGCGGCTGGAGCCGTAACCCTCCAGCACGATCTCTCCCCCACCCCAACCACCTCGCCTCCCCCGTGCCCCGACATTCTTTGCTGCTTTGTTTATGCTGCAGAAAACATCTGTGAGGGTATATGGCCAGGGTGAAAGATTTTGGCAAACAGTTATTTTTCATAGCTCAGCTTTAAGGGAAAATATGAAGACTGCCCCTCCTCCTCAGAAAAGGGGAAGGGTGGGGTTGAGAAATGAGATCTGGAAGCAGTCCGGCCAAATAGCAGACTGGCTGTCCCACTAGTCCCTTTAAAGGAAAACAGAATCATTTTTTTGCTAGAATGAGCCATGCTATGGAAAAGCCAAGGTTTTACTGAGAGAAACGGCATTTCTTTAGAGAAGCCTTTTAGATAACTGTATATAGGAAAACCTTCTAGAAATTGAGATGTGTTAGGCTGAGCATAACGTTTCAAGAGAATTTGTAAATCATGCTGCAGAGATCATGTAAGATTAGAGTGACATAATAATGAAAATCTGTAACAGAGAACATCGCCTCACTAGTAGGAGATGGACTTGATTACACTGCAGGGTCTTTTTCAATGTTTAACTCCTATGGACTGTATATAACTGGGGCCCTGAAAGGGGAAAGAGAAAAAAAGCTGTCTAATGACTTTTGGTGATTAACAGATTTACTTTCTCAAGCATTACAGTACTTGATAGGCCTACAAGGCATAGGCGATAGGTAGGGAACTGCAGAGCTCCCTGACCAGTCATAGTTTGTTACTGAAGTTCTGCAGTGGAGTAGAGAAGCTGATGGCAGTGCACACACTCGCAGCTGCCTTTCTTGGATCAGCTCTGGAAGAAAGGCAAGGAGAGATGAAACTGTCAGCTGGGAAGTGGAGGACTTGGTAGATGCTAAGGAGGCTCCAGCTTTACCTAATGGACCGGCAAACAGACGAGCACCACTTCATTCCTCCCTGAGCTGCAGCTACCCCTAGGTGAATCAGCAAAACTGTTTGCAAAACACAGGGAAGCTTAGGATAATGGGTGAGGAATGGCTTGTTTACTGTTTAACAGGAAATCTGAACAAAACCATCAGGAATTGCTCAGAAGCACTGTGCTGCAAAGATAAATGAAAAGGTCAGCTTGGCACTGAGGTCCAGCTCCGTCCCCGTCGCACTCGGAACATTCCCCGCTCTCACCAGCTCTGCTGCTGCCAGGTACACCCCGCAGGAATGGAGCAGCTACCTAACCCGCAGGTTAGAGGCACGCAGAGCTGTCGTAAAGCTCTGAGCTGAAAGGAGACTCAGGCTGACTCCTCGGGAGCCATCTGAGAGCTGTCACAAGCAGTTCCACAGCTGAGCAGGACAGGCACTGCCGTGGGAAGGGTATGCGGCCACGCAGGGACCCACTGCCTGTTCAATCCCCCTTTGCCTCTGTCTGCCCTCCTTCCAAAGCTAGATAGGCTTCAAATTACCTTTACAACCTCGAATGCTGCTAACACAATCCAATTAAGAAAGAAAAGCTCATCCTGAGGGAAGGCAAAAATCAGCTCCCTTCTCAGTCTCACAGCTGTCCCCTCCTCCTCCGCATGTGTTCCCGAAACCTGGGACTGTTCCAAGTGCTAAATGCACTGGAAAGCGTATCCTCAGGCCAGCTGTGATCTGATCACGGCAAGTTGGCTGCGGGTGAATCAGAAACCAGCCGATAGTCCCCGGAACAATGCGGCCCCTTGTGAGGCTCCCGAGGGCGGCCTTCTCCTCCAGCCCATGCTCCGCCAGCCAGCCTTCAGCGGAGCAGGGTGCCAGCAGCCTGCTGCAGCACACCCTGCAGGACCCTTCCTGCCAGCCCCGTGCTGAACTATGGTTGCTTTCCGCTGGGAATGACACGCTCCTTGTGTCGGGAGAGAAGCCACAGCCTGGTGTTGGTATTTCCCCACAAGCTGCTGTGGGACAGCCTGGGCAGCAGCACCTGGGAGCACGGTTCCTCTGGAATCCCAAGGGCTAGAAGCCTCCTGGGAAGCTTCTCCCCATCAGTGCATGGATCAGTCCCAGGAACCAGATCTATCTGGCCTCACAGCTTTGCTGAAGTTCTGTAGGCTTTGTACAGTTATGACATTAAGTAAGCATGATAGAAAGCAAGCAATGGCACACAGCCAGAGTCCTCCGTTTTTCCCAGCCAGCCCCGCAGCGAGCGAGGCCGCTCCAGTTCCCAGGAGCAGATGCTGCAGGAAGGGGGTGAGTGCTGGGACAGGGCTCCCTCTTCTCCCAGGCAGTATTCTGAGGGGACAGACTGCTGTCCTGAGGGAGAAGGGGCTGTGGTCAGCACAGATTTGAGGCAGTTTACAAAAGACTGCAGAGAAATTTAATCCTGGTGCTTTAACCAAGTCTCAGAATGAATAGTTGTTTGCATTTGCGCTAAAGTAGCGCGCCAAAGCCCCAGTCAGGATTACCCACTGTGTTAGGCAGCACAGACCCATCTTCAGGGTAAATATGTTCTGCCAATCAATTCCCACTGCAGTTTTGATTAGACACAACATTTTCCTTGCTTCCTGCCCCCAAACAGCTGCCATATTGCATCACAGCTGCATTTCAGTGGCTGATAAAGATCCAAATACATTGATCCTAGCAAATTTCAGCATAATTACATGTCTTAAGTTGTGATACTTCCAAATAAAAATACATTGATCTGGTGCAAAGCACTACTGATTGTTGATAAAATCAAAATTACAGATTTGTTCTGTGTCTTTTGCTATTCCAAATTCCTTTAAAAGCCAGGAATATTACCTATCCTGTATATGAACTACTTTATCATTACCAAACCAGTCACTGGCCTGATGGGCAGACCTTATGGGGATACCAGCACTAGCTCACAAAAGAAATAGAGCAGAAAGTTAATTTTCCTGAAAATTAGTGTTGCTTTGGATAACTGTAATAAATTCTAATCACATCCAAACCAAATCTGCAGCTGTGGCTCAGACGTGTATATACTTTTCCACTCTACTGACTTTTGCTGTGGAACTTCCATATTTTGAGCTGAAACATCCCTGAAGTTGGCCCTGATATTCTATTGTACTCCAGTTGCATCAGAAGTGAAATTTGCTTGGCTAGATCAGACTGCAAAATCTGAGATCTAAATAATTAAAATACACACTGAGATGTGCATAGAGATTAAATCTTCCATGAACTATCTCAGTCAACAAGAACCAGGTATTGGACCATCACAACACTGAATGTGGGGTACAGCAATTGAATATAAAGCCCACAAAAAATGTAACATGAGTATGTTCTACTAAAACTTAATCTCAATTCTACAAAGAGCACTATCCAAATTTTCTTGCAGCACTGAACTCAATAAATTTTCTTTGAATAGTAGTGTGTGTGTGTGACAGAAAAAAAGAGAGAGAAAGAATTAGGCTGGAATGCTGTAAGGATGTATGCCAAGATCTCTGCATCTGGAAAGCAGAAAGCAGAACTATATTTAGAGCACAATGACTTGCAATAATTTGTGAGGGAGGAAAAAAAAAAAGGAAAGAACAAAAAAGAAGGAGAAAAAGAACACAACGTAAGTTGCCAGTGTTAGCCATTTAAATGAATTATACGGGAAAAAAAGAGCAATCAGGCTAGGAAAAGGATAAATTAAACCCTAGGGTATATGTCATTATAAGAGCTTCTACAGGCAGAAATGCTGTATAGAGTTAGCAGACATATTTATAAACATGCTACAGATAATGCATACTTCAGTATAAATACCACCTCAAAGAATGTACAAAGGCTTTCTGGCATGGAACAGTTAGGGCACTGACCTCTGCTGTACATTCATTTCCTTTATGTGGCTGAAATGGCCTAAATATGTTCCTTAGTTGGGCATGGGAAACTTTTTCCATAAGGTAATTGCATCTACAAGTAGTGCATGAATGCATTACGAACTCTGTGTCAACTATCCCTAAACTACCACGTGTTCTGCTAGGCCTACTTGTAAACAGAAAAACCACAAAGTAAAAGGCTGCCTTCTTTAGAGGTACTACATTCAGTATTAAGGTGGTGTAACACTTTCTAAATTCCTTATTATATATCTAAATTTCTAGAAGTTATATATCTAAAATTTCCAAATTCCTTACCATTTCCTGTTATAAAAACAAGATATTGAACAACCATGTTCCCTTTCCACCGCTTACACAGATTTTGTTCTGCCCTGACTTGATCTGAACATTTCATTAGCTCTTCATTACCATTCTTGTTTCCAGGCAGTTCTCAGACCTGAGATCCTAGGATCCCGGATTGTCCATCTTCAGTGCTTACAAGGACATCTCAAATAACAAATGAAACCTATTTTGATTAAAGCTGAGGCGCTGATCTCACACACACTAACATTGTTTAAAGGCTAACTTAGATGAAAACAAACAGCATTACTGACCAAATGGCAGACAGGCAGTCATACCCATACATGCCAAAGCATCTTCTGATGCTGAAGTTATTCTAGCCTACAGCTTCAGCTTACAGTTTTTCAAAGTGAGCATTGTATGTCACTTAACTCCGATCATGGCCCTAAACATGGCACAAGGCAGCAGAGATGCGGGGCCTCAGAGTCCGGAGAAGTCCGGTCCCCGCTGCAGTGCCAGGAGAAGAGCAGCCTGGTGCCTTCAAAGCACACACCAGAGCAATAGCCAATTTGAGGAGAGGGAGGGAGGGAGTGCTTGCAACTTTTGTCTGCTTTGTCTTTCAGTAGTTATTTTGCTTGTATTTACAAATAATAAACTGAAACGGACAGTCTGGGAAGAAGGCAAAACCCAACAGCCATCTTCCATCTGGCTTCAACATTAGCCAGCATTTGAGGGGATCTGTATATTCACTTAATGACAAACTTCCAGTTGAGGCTTTTTAAAATCAGTGTTCTCATGTGCCTCATGTGCAGAGAGATAAAGGCTGCTTTTGAGATACACTCTTGCTGGCTGTGTATACCAGACAGCAGTGTCACTTGTATGCCAGTGCCCTTCATTCCTGTCCTACAGGGTTGTCCCTAAGAGAGAAAGGAGAGATCTGATTTCCTGCTATATTAAATACATAGTTTCTGGGCTATACTCTGCCAGCATTTCTGATACACACACATATACTGGAGCATGACCAAACCAACCCACAGAAGCTGCAGAGCAGTAACTGAGGTGCCTATTTTGCAGTGTGCTCACTCGCTCTTTCCCAGTAATACAATAAACATACATAATTTAAAACATTACAAATTTTCAATGCAGAATAAAGAATGACAGAAGCAGTGTATCTCTTACTAGTGCCATACCTAGAGCAACAGAAAGGATGGGGAGTAGAGCTACGCACACCTCCTGTACTGTGGGAGCATACGGAATGAGGAGACAAGGATGCCAAATGAAACAAGGCAGAGATTGAGACAACAGCTATAGAAACTGAACTGGCAACGACAGGAACTGTGGCAATGCACGTGATGCAGTGTGCAAAGGCAGTGTTATAAACAGTCATGTAAATCTTTATATCAATCCTGAAGTTGATGTAAGAATTGGGGAAATGAGGAGACTTAACTGGCAAAGTACAGAGACTGCACCAAGCTCTCCAGTGGGATTTGACTTGTTCCACTAGACAAGCTTACAGTGCCTGAGACACAAGACAAAAAGACTGCTGCTTTTGTTAAACAGAACTTTGTCTTCCTCATGCTTCCCTCAGGCAGGGCATTCATGTATGTCAGGTATGTTTTAAAGGAAAAGCGTTCTAGTTTGAAGCATTATAGATGAAAGCTGCTACAGAAAACTGCTGTAATGGCCGAGCAGACTTTGATACTGAAGCCTTCGTGCGTCACATTCTTTGGGCTCTGAGATCCTGTCAGGATCAGAACTGCTGTCTACAAATACTCTGCTGAAGTCAGCAGAAGATGAGGATTTACTGTAATCACTACAGCGCTAGGCAGTGAGCTAGGCTCGTTCCTGAACTGTTTCCTAAGAGATGTTAACCACCTCAGCTGGGTGCTCTTTGTAGTCCTGGTAGAGGTCAGCTCTGTCTCTAAGCACAAATCAGAAAAGTAAATCCAGCCTAAACAATTCTCTGTCCTGTTCCAAAAGCAATTAAAGGCACTTTGCTTTGTGCATGTTCCCCAGGTGTGAGCAGACACTTCCCACAGACAGTATGCACAGCAAGAGCTCAAAACACATGAACTCTTTGCAGAGGGAAGGCAAAAAAGCCACTGCTTTGCACAGTGAACTGGCCAAAACAGGATCAGCTTCTCCAGGCACTGATGACAACCTGTAGGCAGAGGAAAATGGACATAAAACATTTCTGGCTCAATTCATCAAATTCCATCAGGCGATACTAAAGCAATTACAAAAGCGATACCAACAGACAAGATATCCACTTTTAGATTCTCTATTACTTAGCTAGGAATAAAAATGCAATGTGCTCCATCAACACACCACCTGCATTCATGATAGAGATACTGACATGCAGGACACTAAAAGCATCCCTCAGCCTTGAGCAATACCTTTATAAACCAGCAATGATACAGAAACAACTGAAAGAACAGAATGTCAAGTGAACGCTCACTCATTTTAAAACTAGTATCTTAGGTTAAGAGCATTTGGTTGTTTCCTTGCTCAGGATTCTCCAGAAGTGGCATAATAAATACAATTGCTCATAAGTACACCTATATTATTAGGTATATAACATACACATACAAAACTCCCACTGTTTTTGCTGAGAGCCAGCAACAGCAGTTGTGGGAATCCAGTACATTGCCAATGAAGCTCCCGCATATTTGCACCGGTATGTTACTCGTCTTTCAAACCAGAAACCTACCTTTAGAACTGATGAAACATGAGTAGCCTGGGGAATCAAGAATTTTTTACTTTTTTTTTTTAAAGCTTTATTTTTATTTTTTTTGTATCTAAATTGACACCTAGGTGCCTTCTGCAGGTGATTCTGACCGCTGCGGAATGTTCTGTTTTCACTCAACCGCCACAACTCCCTGTTGTGGGGCCCTAGAATTTGGGTTAGCCAATGCACTTTTGCCTTTCAGAATTGGAAACACACATGATGGCAGACGGTAGCAAGTCAGGACTCTGTCTGTGCCCCTGAGTGAACACCAGATATCCCCCACCTCCATCGTCAGGAGGGTTTAAACTAAAACACAATCCATGCTAGAGCCCAAATTCCCCTTTGTGGATTATATCAGTGAAGGAGTTGGTCCCAACACTTTCACGATAGTATAACATCAGCATCTGGATCTCGGTGGAACTGTCACGAGTTCTGTGATAATAACAATGATTCAAATGTTTTTAATATTGTAAAAATGGGCTCATTTATCCACTCTCTCTCACAGTGGCTTGCAGGAGAAGCCTGCTAGCTGCTGATATTTGTCCCTGAGCTGCCAAGCTCTCGCTTTTAACAGAAGTACCACAAACAAAAAGTTAATTCAGCAGAAGCCATAGTACATGCAGATTTATTTTGAATTATTTTCCTATACACATCTTACCGCAGGTGGAGGGACGGGCAGCTGGTTGTTCTCGTCTCTCAGCAGGAGGAATTCTCTACCGGGGAGCTGACGGCTCTAAGGCCATTTTGTACTTTCACGTGGCTTAACAGACCACAGAATCACAGTTGCTGGGTTTTATTCAGCTAACAAATATTAAATATTCTGCTTTCATTAACAGTATTCTTTTGAAGCTGTGAAGAGTCATTTAATGAGTGAGACTGCACTTAGGTATTCATTTCTGCCCAAGATCCTAGCTGAAATTGAAGTCTAAAGGATCACACCAGTCTTCAGCTGCTATCATAAAATCATTTCACAACATTGTATAATTACACCCTATTTGCAACTTCATTTTCAAACACATCCTGGCCTGGCCACTCTTGACTACACTAGAGATGATTTGGCAGAGTTGTGGGGGATGTCACGCTGGAATTAGCCAAACGTGTGCAGGCCAGGCTGGAGGAAGAGGTTGTGAGATTCAGGACCATATGCTCAGGCAGGAGCTACAGCTTTGGTGTGAAACAGCAGGGACGGAGCTGTGAGGAGGAAGTTTGCAGAGTACCTGACAGTGCTGTGGCTGCCCAGAGGCGGCACTCCCAGTCTTTCACTTTCCTGCCCACCAGACACGACTTTATCTTGAGAAAAACAAGAAGCAAAACAATAGGTGACTGTAGTGTGAATAATGAAAGCCTGGCTTTCCTCTTGGAACTTGACTGCTGCTCTTAAACCGCCCCAGCTGCGCTCTCACGGTCCAGGATGTCAGCACAACTCCTCCAGTGAATCAATGCCTTGTGTCCACTCCAGGGCTGTCTACGGCACCCTTTCATATACTGCATTGTAACTCTGGGGTGGGTTTCTGGGTCAGAAGATCAGCATTACGTCCCTACATCAGAAAGCTGGCTTCTGGATGACACTATTCTAGCAACAGCAAAAAAAACAGAGGTTGAAAATCAGACTGTGCATGGGATGTACTGAGCTGCCTGCAGTACAGTCCTTGGTTCATAGCAGGAACAGGTAGAGCAGACATTAGAAACACTCACTGACAGATCCAGGGTGATCTGTGGTAGAACAAAAGGCTTTCTAAACCTACAGATGACTGTGACTGTAAGAGTTGATTCAAAGGCAAAGGCTGAACCAATTCTGGCTGAAACTCCATGGAGTTCAGGCAGCCCCCTATAATGAACCTGTCCCTACAACAGAATGCAGTTATTCTTTCAATACCAGGACCTCTCACATGCCCAGCCATTCCTAGCTAGTATCAGCCTTCACTTACTGTGTGTTTTGGTTATTTAGTGTTACTGAGAGAAGATGAAAAAATGCAATACAACCACCTTACACAGTTCTTTTTGTAACTGCAATCAGTTCTTCAAAGGCTGGTGTGCTGTCCCTCTGCCAAGTACAACAGCACAGGCTTCACCTCCCTCCTCTTTCTGCCAGTGTCAGAAGGGCAACTCATAAACCAGCTCTGCTCCAGACTGTGTCTTAGGGGGTACCAGCGAGGTAAAAAGGCATGCCCTTCTCCCATGCCAGGGCAGTCTGCGTTCCCATGGTCTCTACTCATCGTGGCTTTGGAATACAAGAATGAAATCCGGCTGCCGCTCCAGGGCTTTTCATTAGGATCAAATCTACTTTAAAATAGGCACAAAGGGAAAAGAAAATATATATAATCTTTGCTGATTTATCTACTAATGTCTGAGAGCAGTTATATCTCTGATGTTTTGGAGAAGGATCAGACACCTTCATAGTCAAACAGCACTCTCCAACATATGGCAGTAGATGAAGGTTGCCTTTTGCCTCTCACATTCACTCTGAATCTTTCTAAATCACCCCTGCCAACACTATACAGTCCTTGAGGATCATTAACATTCTTCAGAAGAGCAAATCTCTCACTTATGTAAGAGGTTAGGTTGCACTGAACAGCAGGTATGAAAAGTTCCCTGGGGGAAGACACCTGCAAAGTCTGTTCCTTGACCTTCAGTCAGCTCTGCTGCTCCTACAGATGGCTGCTGCTTGACTCAGCATTGCATGAGCAGTACACTCTCACAACATGTCTCAGAAACAAAACAGCTCTTCTGAAAAAGAGCAGCCTTACAGAATTATTTGTCAGTTGATGCTACCTTCCAATGTCATTTAAACAAAAAGCATTCCTGTTTAAAGTCAGAAAAAATTGAATAAATTCTCCCTCTCAGTCACTTTGTGAACATGAACATCTCAGACAGCAAAACTTTTAAACAGAGATAGCTGGTGGAAGTGTCATTCCATAAGAGTCCATCAGACCACTAGGAACACATTAAAAATACCCTGCTAATGAGCTGAGGTCCCACCAGCACAGCCTGGAGCACACTGCAGCTCGCATGTTACTGGTACAGATAAAACTATTTCTTATAATCGCAGTAGGCAACCTCATTTGATGTATTTCAGCTAAATGTAAATGGAATCAACATAAAACTTCCACCAACACTCTTATGACTAAATTTCTCTTGTCTTTCCTAAGCAAACATACACAGTACTTCCCCAGGCAACATTCACAGATGGACTCCCAGTAAGCAATAAGCATCCAGTCATTATGAGTTTTCTGCAGCTACTCACTTTAAAACTCTGTCACCCTCAACCTCAATAGGTTTTCTTAATGCTGCAAAGCTCATTCAACTCACTGTAAAATCTTATTTCAAGGCATAGATAGGGGGATTTAGATGTTCTTTAAAGACAAATAAAAAGGCAGGAGCAGATGAAGAAATTCTAGTATTTATCAGGCCAAATGTTTACATGTTACAGAGTGAAAAAGTATGCTCTTGATCCCAATATAGTAGCTTTCCTCACATCCTTCAAGACACATCTGCTCAGTGTATCAGGCACTCCTGTTATCCTGGGAGATACAGCGGCTGACTTGACAACAAAGTGGAGAAAGGCCACTTGAAATCTTTTTCTTCCTTAAGGTAGTATGGTAGTGCTCTCAGACAAAACAAATTTTCACACCATGCATCTCCCCAACACCATCTACGTATTAACAAGAATGTATTTTACACTGGAAAGATGGAAGGATCTTCTCACTTTGTTCTAACCAGCAAACTTATCTTCAGTGGTCAGCTGGGGCTCTTCCTTGGGATTGCACTGAGGTGCCCTCCCATCACATGTACATACTGGGAATTTTTGATTCACTTGCTCTTCTAATCCATAGTTCAACTTCCACCTGTTTAGAGAAGTTCTACACCCAGCTGGGCTTGGGGAAAAGCAGAGAGCCTGGCTCTGCCCATCCTATGCAGCGACTGACTTACGTGGAACTCAGAGGGCTGAAGGCTTGGGCCCAAACGTTTAGAAGCTCATGGGAAGGACAAAGAAGTTAGGTGCCAGAAAGTTTGGAGGGTGGGACATGTAGTTAGACGGGTGTCTGACACTGTGGTAGGGAAAGTTACGGAAACTGAAAGCAAAGTGGGAGGTTCTGGTTTGGAATGAAGCAGATGACAGTAGATGAGCATGGCAGCTGGACAGATACAGCTGTATTTCATCAGGATTGCATCTTCTTGTGAATGGCAACAAGAAGCTGTTTGTAGAGAGAGGGAAACTAAACCCACATGACATTCAATGTGCCTGACAGAAAACGGGACCTGCATGCTTGATGTGGGACACAGAAGCACAGAGTCCCCACCAGCAGTAAGAAAAGAACTTCTGCTTGAAGTGGTCACTCTGCTCAGCTCGAATCACCTTGAATCAGGAATCCCAGTTGCTCTGGCTCTGCATTCATTGCTGAACTCCCTGCTCTTGAGTTAAGGCCCAGTGGTACTTTGGGAGTGAGCAAATCTATTTAGTTTCTCCCAAATGTCCCTTCTGATGTAATGACATAATACCTGGCTCATTCTTTCAGCTCCACCAAACAATGACTGCTAGGAAAACAGCTTATTTTGGTCATTCCTAACAAAACATCGTTACGTCTTTAACACACAGCCTTCTTTTTACTTAGTCTAACTGATTCTTTTTGGTACAGATCTTTGTAGATTGCCTCCATTAATGTGAGCTACAGTCCTCCCCCTGAGAGCTTCTTGCTGCTTAGAGCATTTTACAGCTGGAGCATTTCCCAAGACCTTCCAGATCTGACTTTACCCTTCTTCCTGTCAGCCTGCACCAAAGGACATAGGCACCCACCTGCAAGGTAAGGTACTGGTTTTAGCTTTGTCTCTCAAAAACCCAACTTTCTGTAAGTGCTGAGAGTCACCTAAGACACCTTTATAGAGTAAAGTTTTATCTTCTGGTGAATGATAAACCTGGAAGTAAAATACTATCTCATTGTGCTAAGATGGTCAAAACTGCCACGTAAATACACTGATAATGAACTTAAGAAGACAACATAACAGTAAATGAGAGAGTTCTTACCTCTCTGCCAGAAGTGTGTGTCCCTCTGCTACAGTAGTACCAGTATCCAAGCAGCTGGGTGGGCACTGGGTATATGCGAAGGCTTTGAAGCAGGAGGCTGACAAGACAGCAGGTAGTGATGCACAAAGATGGGCAAAGGGGGAGGAAAAGGTCTGGGGAATGCTGAAAAAAGAATCTGGTACACACAGAAGGCTTCTCTAGTGTCAGCCCTTTTGGACATCTTGCTTATTCATCTGTGGTGAGCTGACCAAAACCAACTAGGATGGCTGCACTCTGCCACAGGGGTACTTCTCTGGGAGGTACAGCAAAGAGACTGGGGCAAAGAGAGGAAGCAGGAACGTCTTAGAAGTATCATAAAAAGGCTAACTAATTCCCCTTTGGGAAAACAGTAATCATTAACTCTGGTTGCCACCAAACTCTGAAGGAATATTAAAAATATATCATGGTATTTTCTTCTTCTTTTTTTTTTTTTTTTAAAAGAGACTTACCATGTTCATAGCGCCTGCCACAGTATTAAAAAGTGAGGCAATCACTGGCTGATTACTCTCTGCCTAAAGGGACAGGACCTCATCTGTGAGCCTTCCTGTGACTGCATATGTGGTGGGAGGTACTACACAAAATGAGAACCAATGGTTTAATGAGTAAGGCATTGAACTGGATCATACAACATGT
>VXAV01003009.1:73949-93619 GCA_013399715.1 Alectura lathami
GTCTTGCCCAACATTTTAGTGACAGAAGTAGGATTAGAATTCAGGAGTCCTCGGTTTCTGCTCTCATACTCCAAGTGTGAGCTCCTACTCCTATATCCCAGGAGTGTAGTTTGCCCTGCAGGTAGAGAGAAAGTGTTTGGGGCTGGTGTCTGGAATCAGGTGGACAAATGGTAGAAAATTGTACACATGGGCAAAGAGGGCTCGGGCGTGACAAGTGAGATGTGAGCTAGTAAAAAGGCACTGACCTAAGTCTCCATAAGTCTCTCACGGGTTCTTACCCTAGTCCCAAAACGGATGGGAGTACATCAAGGACTCTGGACAACTGCAATGGGGGTTGTAAGGTGGTTTTGTGCACACCAGCAGGTAGACTCTTGCTGGAATGTTTGCACATGCCTGATTTTGTAAAGAATCATCTCCAAAACCAGAAATTGGATGACCGGATACCACAAGCAGATTAACCAAAATACACAGATATTCTGTTCTCAAACTAATGCTATTTCCAGTAAAGAATGACAGAAAACTTGATATTTTGACAGAACTAACTGACAAAAGGAAAGCACTTTTTGAAGTTTCCACCTAAATACTTACAGCTTTTTAAAACTGTTATTAGCTGTGAGATCCTTCTTTGGACAACAGAAGAGAATGCTACTTTTTGATGGTATAAAGGAACTGGAAGCACCATGGAGGTTCTTATGGGAAAGTCAGATGTTTCATTAAATGCACTGCAGATGATACATTCAGACAAGTATCTGCGTTCTGTCTCTGGAACTGTGTACTACTCTTAATTACTTTTTCTACTGCTAGGTTGTGTAACTTGGAAATAATGTGACAGTTTGGAAAGAGAAATATTTTCTGTTATGGAAATTTGTCTTAAACCATGAGGAAAGGGGCAGGAAGTACTCAGATTATAGGACTTCTCAGCAGCCTTTAGCTCTAATGATCACAAGATGCTGCTGTCTCAGTTTAACACTCTTCTGTATGTGAATGTAAAAAACCTAGACTTGTCTCACATTCCTTCTCCTCCCATGACAGTCAGAGACACTTCTGCAACCACAGAGGCCCACATGGCTCAGTTATCTTCCCCATACCATTAGACATGTATAAATGTATGAGACACAGCACCCTTGGATGCCAAGAGAGCACTTGTGACGCCTAACTGTATACTGCCTTCACTCCACAAACTGATAGCGCTACTTCCCAGCCAGCCGAACCCCTCAACTCAAATAAAAGGTGAAGAAAAAATCCTGTTGCTTAGTCAAACACAAAAAAGGTACAGGTGATGTTGGCAGAAGAGGTGAAATTTCAGACACGCTAGCAATTATCATCACGCTGTATCAACAGAACAGATTGCTGCCACAGGGACACAGAACGTCAAAGTCTGTCTGCAGCCCTCCCTAACGTAGGATACACAGTCATGACAGCCAAAAAAAGCCGATTTAGATGGTGACTCTTAAGGAACATGGCTCCATCTGGATGGTCAAGGCCATGCACGTGAGCAGCCAACTCTGAGGACAGGGACACAGAGTGAACTACACCCTTTTGGCCTCAATTTTACTTTCGGAAGTCATTGCATTTGAGAGGATTTGAAGAAGTTAATGTCCCATGCAGTCTCTAGCTTACTAAATAACAAAACTAACTCCCCCAGCACAACTGACTGTGCAGATTCCCTGGTCAGTTCAGGGTCCTCAGACCTTTCCAGGGAGATGGATGTAAGAAATTTGGCAAGTGAAAGGGATGAAAGTTCAGAACTGCCTTAGGAAAAAGCCTCACAGCAGCCATAAATCTCAGTGTCTTCAGAAAACTCCGTTGCAGTCCTGTACAGAGCTTTTTAAACAACAATTAACATGGAAGACATGGAGCTGTACACACTACTCTCCCAAAGGAGAAAGCAGAAATTTGGATGAAAAATGAAGCTGATTATTAAAACAGTGTGCCTTATATTGAGGTGATGAAGGCTAGAAAGAAGGACAAAGCAGAAAAAAATGGACTTTGCTTATCATAATGTTACTTTATCAATTAGATGTATTGTGAATGGCTGAAATTCACACATATAGCAGTTTTCCTTTAACATCATATGTGGCCTTAACAGAATCTTGCCAAAACATCCCTGGTTGTGCAGCAATAAAGTAATGAATGCACAGTGCTGGGAATGGCATTGGTTAAACTCTGCATGGGAATCAGTAAAGGGAACACGTAACACTGTGGCTTTCTGGGTTCTACAAAATAATGGAAATGGCATCCTCCCCCTCCCCCCACCTCAGTGGAGTAATGGAACAGTAGATAAACTGCAAAACCACAGCTAAATATTTAGAACCCACAAGGAAAAAATCTTTTGAACAGATCTAGCTATTTCGCTTACAGGCTGGGAAGGAAGAAAGAGACAGAGGGTTTGTTATTGTTATTTCTATTTTTAAATACATAGGAGATGCTCAGATACTATGTGAATGGGGGCTACATGAACACCAAAAGAAAGAGGGGTAGGAACTTTTTCCATGAAATTCTCATACCTTTTTAGAGCTTATCAGGGCTTTGACATTTAACTGCATTTTTTCCAATCAAGACATCTGGAAATGTTTCAAAACTGTTTCAAAAACCAATGGAAACACTGCAATATAAACTATGGCCTTCTAGCCATCTGGAGATATGATGAGTATACGGAATTCCCACAGATTTCGTCTAAAATGACTGTTCACTACTTGTACCTTGCCCACTGTCACGCAGTTATCATTTTTCATTTAAAGAATGCTCAAAGAAGTTTCTCTGATATTAAAACATAAAAGATAGGCTGTCAAGGAAATATATCTAAAAGTTTGTAAATGGTTTTGAATTCAGTAAGTTATTACATTATTTAATACTCTGTATCTCAGTTTCCCCACCTGTAAAATATTTTTAAATCACATTTCCTCACCTACAAGGACTACTATGAGGTTAATGAATGCTTTTAAAATATTTAAAGAAGACTAAAGAAAAGCATTGGAAAATTGTGATTTGAAAAACTAATGAAAATAAAAGGGGAAATGGGAAACATACAGGAAAGGAATCTAAGGTTATCTCCACATACCAGGACAGTGACTGGCAATACAGCATATACACAAATATTGGGTCCCAAACTTCTTGTTCCTGCTAAGCACTGAGTATATACTAGGTTTTGGAGCTGAAAAATCATAAAAATTAATTAATTACACTGCACTCTCCAGCAAGAAGATTTAATTGATACATTCTCCACAACACCTACCAGCAGCTCTCTACCTGCTTCAACACCTCACAGCTTACACCTCAGTGATGAAGCAAGGCACCTGGAATTTGAAGTCTTCATCAGTTTTGGATCCAATCTACTGTCCAGAACATGTGTTAAATTTCTGCAGCAGATGAGGAACAGGGATCCAAAAATAAAGCACATTTTAATGATACATGTTTGCTCAGAAATCAAGTCCCAGAAAGTCCTACCACTCTGCATTCCAGTCTCTTTCACTGAAGGATCTTTTCACTCACGTTAGCTAACTGAGCTCTTAAACAACATTTGGGATTGTATCACTGACCCTGTTTCATGCCCAGGTATGTTCACTAGGACAGAATGTACAGCAAGGCAAGTGATTTTCAGGTCTGTATAAAATGCTGAAGAACACAGCTGCGACGGGGATTTGGGAGTCCTACCTCCCACCCTGACACCACTGCCAACCGCCATCCACCGCTGTGGTGCTAGCTTAGCTTGTCTGGCCCAGTAATAATGAAGGGAAGAAAGGACATTTCACTAGGAATTTGGAGTATTTTCTCATTATAACCAACTAGCATGACCAGAGAAAAAAAGAGCCCTGATGCAATCTGCAGGCCTAGTTTCTCACTCCCCCGCTGGCATGGCCTGAAAATGATGTGGGGGCCACAAGTCCTGCTTCTTCTGGGAGAAGGGAGGCAGAATTTGCAAAAACAGACCATGTCCATGAGTCTGGTGACCCGCCTTTGGCACTGCCCAGTGCTTCAGGGTTCAGAGAAAAGTAAATAAACAAACACAAAATGCCCCCTGCCTGTGGTGCAGGAGGCAGAGGAGCAGCTCTTCCCCTCACCCACAGCCAGCTTTTCCAGCCAAGGAGGGCAGAGCAGGGGTAAACAAGCAATGAGCCTGCCTCCCATCTTGCTTCTGAGGCCAAAACTAGAATACAGAGCAGGGCAGGCTCCATTTGATATCTCAGGGACAGAGAAGTGTGCTGTGGGAGGAGGACAGCGACCCCGGGGGAGGTCCTGGCAGACGCTTAACGGGCTTCTCCTCAGCGCCTCAGTTTGGTGCAGGGTGTTGATTACCGCCCTCAACAAAAGCGACTCATCCGAGGGGGATTTTCTACTTTCCTCTCACGGTCGCCCTCAACATTAAAGCTGCAGCCAAGGGGCCTTCTCCAGGAGCAGGCACAGCAGGAATAATCCCGCAAGGTCAGGAGGGAAGGGCAGAGGCCGAAGGGCAGGGAAGGTCAGCACCAGGCATGCACAACTTGGAGCCACTGGAGCGGGCAAAAGGTCTGCTTCTGGGTCCCACAAGCCCTCCTGCTGGAAACTTAAGATGCACTTTGGGAGACCCAGGGAACAGGCTCACAGCAACCTGGAATAATGGACAGCTGACAGTGTCTGCACCAGGACTGGCGGGCGGGGGGAAGAAAGGGCCCTGCACTCCGTACCCACGGATGTGGCTGTGCTGCATTCAGTTTGCGACAGCGGTGCTTCAGCACGTTTGTGGTTTCTTGTGCAACAAGAAGTTGCACTTAGATAACGAGCAAGGAGATTCCAGCTGAAGCAGCACAGGGGAGCTGAAAACACTGCCAAGGTTTTACCCGCTGAAGGCACGTGCACGTCTTTTCCAATACAGATACAAAACAAGGTGAAGTCACAAGGCAAAAATTTTCCAGGCCCTCAGAAGTCCTCAGCATTGTCCTCTGCTCTGTACGGTCTTACCCAGCTTAATTCCATTTTCATGCCTAAGCACAAGTCAGAGCGGGTCTACTGAAGTTAATGGAGTTGCACCCCTCGGCAACAGTCACAAGAGACAACCAGACCCACCGCGTGACTCGATCCTGCTGTTCCTAGCATGGTGATAAAGACAGCCACGTTCAGTGGGTGTGCTCCTGCCTCTGCTTTCAGCCCTGCAGTGAGCTGGAGAAGGCTCTGTGGGAATGAGGGGCAGACAGATCGTAAAGCCCATACATGTACTGGGGCCTCAAATGGGAATCGATGACATTCCTTCATCTCCAATCTGATGTGAACTAGTCTCTCTTCTTTGTCACTGATTTTCTCGCTCCTTTTCTTTTCATTTCAACACAAATAATAATGGAACTGAACAACAGAGTTAGTGCAGACCAAATAAACAGTTGACTCAGCCTCCATTTTCCCTGCCATCTACTCCTTCCACTTGGCTGCTTGTTTGGCCTTGTCATACACCCTGCTGTACAGTCTGTTTTCCACAACTGTGGGAGACTTAGGTCATGGTGAGACCTCAAAGCCTTCTTACAGTTCCTGCACAACCCAGCCGCTGCTTGTAACTGAGCACAAGACAGAGAAGATACACAGCATTTCATCTAAAGTTAGTTTGATCTTCCCAGTAGGAGAGGCCAGGCAGAAGGGAACATGGGTTAGTGTTACCAGATCATGCCAGTATTCTGTTTCCAGCAAAACCCTACTCATTCAGAAGAAAGCTAAAAAAAGGTAGTGTACCTAGCCAGTTGTAAAATGGGACTACACAGAAAAATTCCTCTTTTCCCTTCCTTGACAGGGCAGCCAAAGACACACTATTACACTGAGAACTTTTCTGCCATAAATTTGAGCCTCTTTTTTCCCCATCTGATCTTACTTATCTCACCATGGTTTCTGGCTAGAAGTGGCAAACAAGAATTTAATTTAGATATGATGTTTGGATCTGTAAGCAAACTTTCTTAGAAAACAGGGATGTTTAGTTTTGTGTGTTTTGATTTAACCCATTATTATGCTATGTGTATGCCATTTTAAATCTGAATACATTTGACTCTCCCAAAAGTTAGAGGTCTGGATCTGTTGTTTCATCTTTAGCAGAAGAAGAAACAGAAACCAAATAAAAACAAGAAAGTGAGGATAAAATCCAGAAACTTACAGAACACCTTCAAGAAGGAAGCTGCTAAATCTCTCAAGAACATGCTACCTGCAGTTTTGAAATATCATCTCTCAAGATACTACAGGTTCTGGTTATGTATGTGTTAATTTCCAGTATGAGAAGCTGGGACGCAACTTCATTCCTAATACAGCCAAGCTCACTGTGATTTTTCTTCATCATTTTTATCATCCAGAGAGACAGAGCTTCCCCTTTTCCCTGAATTAACCCTTTATTCCAGACAAGGCAGCCCCAAGCAGCAAACTGGCTGCACAGGACCCAGAAGCTGCACAGGCTGAAAGAGGAAAACACCCAGTACTACCTTTTCCTCCAAATGTGCACATGCACTGCTTATTTTGGGCATGAGTGACTTAGGATCTGAAGATATTTGCTGGCATGTTTTTAATCACCATGCTTTTAATTACTGCATTTTGTTGAAATGAGGTCACAGTGTTTTACCTTTTCCTCCCATGCTGGGACTATTTGCTATGTCAATTTGTGCAGCTTAGAAAAATATACGCACATCCTCTGAGCTGGGGCTGGCACCATAAAGCAAGGTCTATTTTGGCTCCGTCCACTTGGCAGCTGGTGAAGGCGGAAGCCTTTGGGTGCAGGCTGTGAGGGTGCGCAGTGTGCCTTCACCACATTGAGAGAAATCCCTGCAGACACCTCTCCCCAGCTTAGGGGACGTGGGGCAACTTCAGCCCCAAAAAGTAACCTGCCTCACCAAGACCCACTTCTCAGTCCTCTTACAGCCACTCTGGTAAGAGGGATCCTGGGCCCTTCCCTCCTGTGCAATTTCAGGGAAAGGAAAGGGCTCTGGCCCTCTGACCCATGTCAGCACCGTGAGCCAAGCCTGTCACCCTTGTCATTTCTGTCATTCCAGCCTCCGCTTCAGAGAGGCTCTGGATGTGTGTTCAAAGCTGCACTTCTTGACCTCCTCTTTCTCTTCAGTTCTCCTCATCCTCTGCACAAATAACTCCACTATGTCAACAGCAGTTCAAGTGAAAGGAAGAATTTCAAGAGAAGGAGGACACTGCTGATATGCACCCAGCCCAAGACGTATCTGCCAAGCTCTAGAGCCTTGAGCCAGCTGGCCTGGGCAGGGTGGAGAGGGAAGGAGGCCTATGCCAACACACTGCCCAAATCTGATTCCAGAGGAAAAAAGCCTTTAATGTTACAACACAGGGCACCACCTCCCACTTCCACACAACCAGTGCCTCTGGCCAGCTTTGATCAGTGCCGTGGCTGGAATGTGCAAGATTCAGTGTATGCTTAGCCTTCAGCTACTCAGCCTCTCAAGTCAGTCCTGGAAGAAAAGAAAAAGACAGACACATCTATTTGCACTGTTCTGCTGCTGTCTGCTGGGTCCAAACTTGACAACCATCTGCGGCCTCCCTCAAACATGGGCTGCTCTCTTATCCCTGACCTTGGCCATGAACTCCAGTGTCACTGTTACCTCCATTTGAGCCTTCTGAGGCTGGACTCTTGCCCTCTGAGCCTGGGACTGCTGCACTAACAACACTGTTCAGACCCCTGAGCTCTCTGACTACATGAAATCAGCATGGTGAAGGCTTCTAGTAAAAAATGTGGCACTTTGGTAAAGTAACTCCCATCCTCACCAAGCATTAATGACACTCAGCCCCTCTGGAAGGCTCACCTTGGGGTCCATGGTCATACTGCAACACATAGGGTGTTCCACAACTCTGTGCCACACCTTGGTCACTTTCTTTTTTGGGAATTAGAGCCTGGAGAGGACAGAAGCTCCAATCACACCAAATGAAGCTGTGGCAGGCAGTTCTAAATTATTCATGTCTTTAAATACTAAGTGCACTCAGGAACCAGTTCAGCCTGCAGCACAAAGGCTGTGCATCAACAGGGTCCCAAAGGGGTTTCAGAAACAAATCCCACTAAGGAGTCTGAAGCAGTAATTCTGTTTGCACTAATGCATTTGTCTCTCCCATTGACAGAGAATACACATGGTCATGAACCCCTACACTTGTAAGAGCACCCACTCTTCTCTTGCTGTTTTAGGCACTCCTCAACCCTGGGAGAGACACAGTAGTCCTAACCAAAAGCTCCATTTTATGCACATCCAAGATGATAGTTTTCCAGTCTAGGAGAAGACTGGAACCTTTCAGTTACATGGCAAGAGCATCACACCTCCACATCTACAGTCTGACTTGAGTAAGGACTCTGATTCTGTCACTGGAAAGACTGTAATTCATTAACATAGCTCTGCTATGCACAGTTTGATATTTATCTTTAACCACATCCCTTTAAAACTAACCTTACTGACAGCTTATTTCTGTAAGCTTCCATTTTGCTCTTCATTTAGTTTCTTCCCCCTGTGACTGCGGTGGCTCCTCTGGCTACAGACCACTGGCACAACTGGCCTGCAGATAACAACTCCTGACTTGGATGCTGTGTTAAAAGTTTCTTGTTTGCATGCAGTTTCAATTTTGTTTCATGAGGAACCGATGCTGATTTTTGCTCCTGTTTCAGCATTTGGCAGAAGCATGTAATTTTTGCATTGTAGGAAACAGGAAGAAAGTTTTAACTTCAACTGCTTAGGTTGTACATGCACAAACCACACACACAAAGTGTGTGCTACTCCTGTTTATCTTCTCCACACCTCATTTCTTCTGTTCTTTTTCTCTTTACTCTTCTGGGAATGTATCTGTCTTACTCCTGCTCCTCCCTCTCCCACACCCATAGGCATGCACTGATTTGTTATTGCTAGGTCACTTGTGATTACAGGTCTGGAGACACTAGTTTATTGCAGGGTTGTCCCTGGCTTGATAGGCTGTTTGCTGTTCTGTTATTACAGTGCTAAACCTCATTCTCCCATTCTTCCAGTTTGCTATCTTTCACACAAACACACAAACCACCACAACATATTTATTTTGAAATGACAAGCACAAAAATTGACTTAGAGTTTGCAAACAATTTGAAAGGGAATGAGGGAAAAGGGGCCCATAGGCCCTGGAAATGCCACCCTCCCCACCCCGCCTGACTTCTCTGAGTGGTTGCCATTTGTTCTGTGGTACTGGAGTATAAGGCTTCAAGTGCTGCAAAAGCTGCATGTCCATTTGCTTGGCTTGGCTGCAGAAGCCCAGGCGCAGCAGATTCATCTGGGAAGCTGTTAGCTAGGGCTGGGGAAAACCACTGGCCTTTTGGCTGTACAAACACTGGCAATAGCTGTTATGAGTTCGGTCCCCTAGAGCAGCAGGCAACAGACTTGAAGAACTGAAAATCTCTCAAAATTATTACTGGTGTATTTACACTTATCAAAAGTAACAGCAAAAAAGCTGAAACTAAGAAATGTGTATTGGTCCCCTTCCAAAAAGGCGGGGAATTTCAAAACCAAACCTACACCTACCCTCCCAGCAGACAGAATTTCCGGTCTATTTTGAAAAGTCCTATGTATACCCTCCCTGCATTCCTTCTCCTCCCCCTCCCACCAAAGAAAGTTAAGGCAAACTTCTGGGCATAGCTTAAAAGCCACAATACTTCCTCCATGTGTGTATGCTCCAGCTCTACTGCAGATATTTGGAGTTACATAAAACTGGGCAGTTAGTGATTCTGGCAGCTGAAAAATTACAAAGTTCAGGGGCTGAGGAGGGCGTGGACCAAGCTGAAGTTTTCCAGAGAACCGTACCAGATGGAGCAGAGGAAAAATGCTTCTCTCTCGAGGCTTAGAAAGGTGGAGTTAGAAGCTCTGAACTCAAACAAATTGCAGGGAATGTTTGCTGTTCCTTATTCCCTGTGAGCACTGTTTGGCAACTCTGGTTATGAGGGATGGTTTGGACCTTAAAAAGCAATGAATGTGCCTTTCCGTATGGGGCAATGCAATGCAATGAATTTACAGTGACACCATTGCGACCGACATGCTCCAGTCATCCATCACAGCCAGAGCCATGCAAGTCTTCTCCCTTACGAACCAGCAGCACGTTTCCGTTTCCATTTGGACAGTTGATGCCTAAGGATGAGATCAAAGTGCATCATGTAATAACCTGCAATAGCTACCAAGCATGCTCCAAGTCAGCACATTGACACTAGAAGATGGTTTTCTGTGAAAACATCTGTTTACTGATATGATGCTAAATATAATGGCTACATTTAAAATTATGGCTGAGAGCCGCTAACTCCTATGATCTGGACTTAAAACTATTCTGGTAGGAACAGCCACCCTTATGTCCTCTGAGCACTCAACAGCGCATTACTTGGTGTCAGATGTTGGAATTTTTCAGCGTAAATAGTCTCAACTGGGTTTTCAAACATCTTGGCTCATCAGGCTTAATTTTCTAGCTCTGGACAGAGTTTTAAAATGTGCTTTCAAATCTGACTAGCTGTGATCACATTAAGGACGAAATAGCATTGAACCATGTGCTACTTAACAAATACTAAAATACTGTGCTCAGTTTTAAGCCATACAGTACAAGAGAGACACTGATAAACCAAAACAAAGTCCAGTGCAAAGACCCTAAAACAGTCCAAAATGAACAATGAAATTGTTCAGCCTGGAGAAGGCTGAGGCAGGACACTTCAGACAAGAAGACAGCATGAGATTAGAATGTAATTATTTTCATGAAGACACTGTTAAAGAAGCGAAATTTAGAAATTTTACAGAAGATAATTTGTCCAGAAGGATCTGAAATAACTCACTTCATGTGGCTGAAAACTAGCCATTTTGATTGTCATCACAAGCTGAAATGGAAACGCACCCAAACTACCCAGAGAGGAGACACTGTATATATCACAATACCAACTACAAATACCAACCGAATCACGAAGACTTACAGATGGAAATCTGTTTTAAAGACTGAATATTCTGCACAGTGTCACCTGTCCTCAGCAGAAGAGGCATGGCAAGGTCCAGTCTGTTTACCTATTTATTTTAACACAAAAAGACTTAAACTTCTCTAACTCAGTATAGAATCAGTCATCTAACTAAATAAGGTAACTACGTATGTGCTATGTGGTCTTGGTCAAGTCACTCAAAAGCTTACCACTTGAGATTATGGTTCTGCAGCAGTCTAAATTAAACTAACTGTCAGGTTATGTGGCCCAGCTCTGGCTGTGCAGCCCCATTCCTCCCTTACACCCCACACATGGCTCATTAGACCGTTTGTCAGGCTGTTTCACTGATTTAGGTGACCACAGAACACCTAACAAAAAGGAAGTTACTTACCCTCTTCTACAAACTGGGACCACAATAATAGCTACAGCCAGGGGTAAGAAGGAACTTCACTTTTCCATTTCAGATAGCTGCAAATTTCCAAAGGCTTGGGGTTGTTTTCGTTTTGTTTGTTAGTTTTTGAGACAGGAAAGGAAAATTTTGGAAAATAAAGTCCTTGTTCTCATATACAAAACATAATTCTAATATGCTTTTTCTGTTACTGCCAAGTCAATTTCCTTAGGAAAATGCTGAAGAGAAAATTAATGAAATTTTATGAATGTTTGCATGAAAATGTTTGCTTTATAATGAAAACATAGGCATGCCATGACAATACTTAGCATGGAAGGAAGAAAGCATTTCAGATACTTTTTATATCTTACATAACATGATGTAATTTGATTGTTGCTTAGATGTCACTAAGGTACTTAAAAAAAAAAATCAGATTTACCAAACAAAAATGGAGAAAATGCCCTTTTCCCCCCTGTAGCAGGGTCTGTCAGATGCCAGGTTCTGACCCCAGGAAGACTCTCAGCCTGGTAAGCACTGGAAGCTGCAGGATCCAGCTGCACCACAGCACTCTGTGCTGGAGCCCCTTGCAGACTACAGTGATCTGTACAACCCACTTTTTCCCTCTCTGTCTGGGGTCTGGCAATGACCTCCTGCAACCTAACTCGTCTCCCCACCAGTGTTTTCTCCAGGCTCTGTGTTGACCTGGCTAATGCTTCTAGCTGTAAGGAGATGAAAAGAAGGTAAGGAAAACAAAAAGCCAAAAAAAAAAAAAAAAAAAGCTAGCCCTGCAGATGAAAGTCTGAGGCAGTGTTTTCCTTTCCAAAGTGCTGCTACATTCTCATAAGCTTGTGGTTTCCTGCATTCTGCTGGAGGGCTTTTTTTTTTTTTTTTTAAATCCTTTTGGTGATATCTGAAGAGGGAAAATGTCCAGCACTAACAGGAGGCCTTTTGTTCTATTCGTTTCTAAGTGGACTTTAACCCAGTTACTACAGACTGAGTCACTGTAGAAACAAATAAAATAAAAGCTCTCTGTTTTGTCCCTCTGGACAGGTCAGGGACATGTTAAGTTCTGTTCTCCCTCTCCTGCTTTCTGGAAGCATACTGGACCTGGCATTACACCGCAACAATAATGAACATAATTTATGGCTGTTCTTTTTTATATGTCCTGGCAACCCCCACAGAGTTGTTATTACAACAGAGCCAACATTTCATTAACAAAATAAATGCACAAGGGGTTTATCTATGGGTAATGAGAAAAAATTAAACCGAAGAAAGGCCCGCTAGTAGGGATCAGTGAGATCTGTGTAGGTGTGCCACATATAGGTGCATGTCTGAGCTATTTTGGTACTTTCTCACGTCTCAAATCTCTTAATGACTCACTGCAAACAACTGTTTGTCTCTGAATATGACTGGAAGACTCACTTGCTATAAGGCTGGATTTTAAGCTGAACTTAAGGGTTGAATTACAGTCATTCCCTGCAGTTCAGTTTGCTGTGATAAGTTATATCCTGTCACCATACATGCCTCTGAGGGTAAATCACAATCTACTTAGATCCCAAACATCTAAACTAAAACAGATCTAAAAGAACAACCATCCCATGCATAGGCCTGTGGTTCCCTGGGGCTTAATGAGGCTCTGGAAAGTTTGTGCACAAGAGGACGCACAACTACTCCTCCTCTCCCCGCTTCTCTCACCAGCCTGCCTTCCCTGAAAGCCTTTTTAACCCCTTCGAGTTCCCTTATCTCCGTAATCAGCGCTGGCCAAGCAGCTGCCTGCTGTGGCTGGCAGAGCAGAGGCAGGCTGGAGGCTTGCTTTCACCACCCTTTTGTACTCGGGTGCTTATCTGAAGCTATTGTGTTGCTTTCCCACAGCCCCTTTTCCTGGCCCACTGGGAGGGAGTTAGCAGTAGGACGGCCAGCAACACCTTTTTCAGCTGGGGAATGGGCATGCATGCAACGCTAGGACAGCAGTAGACAGGGACACTTGGCAGAGAGGATGTTGTACCAGAACGTGACCATGCTGTCAGTACAGAGAACTGAACCTAAGCGAAGCTGAGACTGTGCCAGGCCATGGGGGTGAGTCAGCAGGAGTTTTTCATGAGGCCAGTATTGTGCTGGGCACGGGAGGGCAGAGAGCACCAACGCCTGTGCTGCAGAGCAGTCAGCGCTGAGCTCAGCACTGCACCAGGCCTCCTGCTGCTCCCTCTTCTCTCTCCCAGTTCCCAGCAAACTTGTCGTCCTACAGCCATGGCACTTGGACTGCGTGGCTGGCAGAAATGGCACGTGCTCTCACACCTGCTCTGAGCTGTGCTAAAAGCTATGTCCTCACCACAGAGGTTTGCTGGAGAGCAGAAGTACTTCACCTGTGTCTCCTTCCCCTGGTTTGAATTCATGCTTTGCTTTTTGCTTGCACAGCAAATGAAAAGTGAATATGAACTCTTGCCTGTGCTAAGAGTTTGGTTTATCCTGCAACAGGAAAAAGAGACCACAATAGAGTCCAGGTTTAGCAGACTTTCAGAGCATAAATGGCTGCATTAATCCTTCCTTGTTATGGAAGCAGGAAAGAACAACCAGACAGCATCTTCCCTTACCTTGCTCCTTGCTCCTGCAGTGTCATGGTTTTACTGAGATGGTCCTCGCATCACTTGGGCCAATAGAAAAGAAGCAAAAGAAATTCCATACCAACTAGAAACCTGGATAGATTTCAGAGCCTGTCAAGAGCAAGTAAAACAGCAAAACATTCTCAAGTTCAGATGGCAGATTCTTTAGGACAGCTTCCAAGCAAATTTATGTTCATTTCTTGGCTGGATCCAACTTTAAACAGAAATTAGAACAGTGAACATGGGGATAAGTTTGTGACCAGCAGAAGCAAAACATCTGTGCTTTTGCTAGAGACAACTGAACTCCAGATGTTGTCAACATCACATAATTCTAGGAGTGCCAATCTCTATGAAAGCTGCCCTGAGAAAGGTCATGTCACTGAACTCTTGGTGACTGAATGGCTTTTGTACGGGAAACTCCTCTCCCAGATGTGCAGCGCTTGCTGGAGTTTGATGCAGTTTGCTTTGTTACCAGATTAGGCAGAGGGGAAAGAGAGATCACAAGGAGATATTCTACTTTATGAGAGCAAGCTGGTCTCATAGATGCTGCGTGAGTTGTGCTTGTGCTCATTCCTCTTGATACTTGTTAAATGCGCTCCCTGATACTGGATGCCGCTTCAAGCTATCAGTAAGATGATGAAATATCTTGACATCAGCCTGGTCAGTTTATAGGAATGGCACTCATAGATACAGTTTACAGATCAGAACCAATGACAACATTGACTTTATGTTCCTCTGGAGGATGTTGTGCTTCTGGGAGAAGTACTAAGTTAAGTTCCTGTTAGAGCATGCCTTGCCAGCAAGCAGCACAGACAGAAGGAAAACATTTTAATCTCCTTTCAGGACAGAGGTCTTTCTCAGTTTCGGGCAGTAACAACTGGACTCCTTAGTTCCAGATCACTTGTTTTTTAATCCTTGAGTCCCTGACACCGGCAAAATGCTGATCATCAATTTTAGAAGCACTGTGACCTCATATCACGTGTCATCTGTTTCCCTACTCTGTTTCACACGTAGACCCTACAGGCCATGTTTGTGCATGTGACAGAGGGAGGGGAAACAGAGGACACATGATCCGGGGGTTATAGTGAGACTACGTGCGTTTGCTTTAGGACGCAATGGTATAGCACAAACGAATGCAGTGTGTTTGCATGACACGGAGGCACATGACTAAGTGCACCACTGGACAGCTCTGTGAGCATGTCAGTGGAACGGATTGTCTTTTGAAAAAGCTGTTCTCCCTGCCAGAACTTTTTTTTTTTTTTTTTTTTTTTTTTTTTTTTNCTGTACTATTACTTTGCAATGCTAAAAGATTCTTGGTGAAATCTGTTTTTTTGACACTGCATATACTAGGAAGGCTTAAGAATTGTCTGTGTACGATCTGCACTTTATATAATAAATTGATTAGAAAATGGGTTTCAGCTTTAGAAGAATATAACTTGCATCCATTTGTCTTTCAAGAAGGAATGCACAAAAGAGTATGTCACTGAATTCAGTACGGTGTTCAGTGGGTCACCCTGGGAACGTACTTACAAAAGGGCACATTATGGCTTTAGAGCTTGTTGGAATGAAGCAAGCTTACATATGAGGGTGTATATGAATTGTTTGATTTTATAAATTGTTGGTTACTCTTTCTGATATATGCCAATCTGAAACAGCCTCTTGCTCATAAATTAACCTAATCTGCACATGAGCTTCTTTCCTGCTTCACTGCTATCACAAACAGCTGTTTTCTGCCTATTTGCACCTCATGCACAACTTCAGTTACCTTTTTATTTTCATAACTGCTGAAGTAAGTTCCTAATGAATTTTACCTTTGCTTACACCAGGCTGCACTGCCTACATTTAGTATGCGGTATACTCAGATGGGAAGTTTAAAAAGATTTTGCACCAGCAAGCAAACAACAAAAAATCCAGAAAACAACCTGAGCAGAGGAATGAATTTCTTCTAAGACCTTTGACAGTAGATTCATTGGCTTCCAGCTGATCAGACAGACTTTCAGCTACTTGCTGGCTTTATTCTCAGGCAATCTGAAGACATTTGGATAGTGCATTTTAAACCAATTGGTTGTTTTCCCAGAGTCTACATAGGGGTCGGGGGAAGAAGGGGAGTATCTTTCTTGCTAATGTTAGCTAGACAATGGCAGCTTAACTGTAAAGCTCCCTAAAAGAGAATAAGCCTATTGTGTCCCCAGTGTGTTTCCCACATTTCAAAGGCCACTAAGTAGCACCAGCATCTTTGCCTCTGGGTTACTGAGAAGACAGACTCTTATGCTTATTAAATGACGGCTTTCCCTAATGATTTGAAACAAAAAAGGCACACACATACAAAGCCAGAGATGTGCACATTTAAGGCTTCTCCTGCCACAAGGTCAAACACATGAAAAGACACAACAAAAAGTTTGGCCCTGAGATACCAGAGTGGACCCACTTGCCCATCTCTCCCACACCGGCCCTTACACTCTTTTCTGCTGCGAGAGCCCCCGATTCCTGCACAATTAGGCCCAGCACCAATGGCATTTCTGCTGCCGCTCCTTCCACTTGGCTTCACTGCTGAGAAAGAAGCTTGTTCGGCGGGGAGGCGGGCACCGCTGCCTGAATAGGCTCTGAAGCATTCATTATCTCCCGCCTAATTACATGGCCGACATAGTGTTGTTGTTGTGGGAACATTGCATCACATTAATCAGCAAGGGGATGTGCCAAGATGAAAGGGTCCCCTTGTGCCTGCTCTCTGCTGTGGAAAATGGGCAGGAGGGTGGGGGAAGGTGCAGGGTATTTATCAAGTCCCAAGGGAGGGAAGGCCCAGCGGGGCACCCAAGCTCAGCCCGGCCCCACCGCCATCTTCCCAGGCCAGCTCTTTCCTAGCACATATGCTTTTTGTAGTCATGCATGGTAGACGACCGATAGCCTCGCAGCCCGAAATCCTCTCCCACAGCAAGGTATGAGCAGGACAGTGATGTGGCCTGCTGCTCCTCCAGGGCCTGTCCTGCCCTCAGCCCCCCCTGACCAGAAATGGGAGCACACATTTGAATGAGATGGCATTTGGCTGCCACCTGGCCACTGGGCTTCACAGAAAGTGCCCGTACCTCGAAACACCCTCCAGACATGCCTTTCTCCTGCAGTCTGAGTCAAGTGTTAAACAGTGGCTGCGACTGACCTCGCAGATCAAGGTCAAGCTAGTACCCAAAAGCAAAAGTTTCATTTCTCAAAGCCTGCTGGTGAGAACCCCAGTTTGGCCACATGGTGTAATTTTAAATGGACTCTTGAAACCTGAGAAGAGATCTGGTTTCCTCCTATCTTTGTCCCATTTGCAGGGCATTTAAAAGGCTTTGTAAGGCTTTGCATAGATGCTTCTGTGTGTATTGGGGTTGGGGGAGGAGGGCTGAGGCATCTACACTGAGGCTGTTTGTCACTCTGCAAAATACTGGGTCTGACTGGAATACCAAGTGCCAGGCCTTGGCTGAGCTGCTCAGTGCTGTGAGATGCAATCGCAGCACTCCAGAGAGAATGAGGAAAGGTAACAGAAAAATGAAGACATTACAAATGCAGTTCTTTCTATCCATTAGACTCTCCCATTCACTTTTGATTGAATCAATTCAGATCAGTCCCCTTTAAAATCCTCCAAGGACTGGCACCAGCTTGGGCTCAGACCTTTTCCAGTTTCCCTTCCTGCAGGCCGCCCATCCACCACAGCATTTCCACACTCGAGCCGTGCTGTAGGTTGACTTCAATTGCTTTGAATTTAAGAGTATCACCTCCAAACCCCATTGTTTTTGCAATGCACCACGCTTACTGATGCAGACTATTAAAGACACTATGGAAGTAGGTTTACTGAGATGCAGGGAAGTTTCTCTGCCACAAAGTAGGTGTGAACATTAGCTCCTCCTGCAGTGACTGTTGCCAAGTCCTCCCACAGGTATCTCATGATGTTTTGTGGACAATCAGGGCAGCGGGCAGTCTGCTTCTCTGTGTGCCACCTGCTGTGCAGAAGTCACCTTGACCCAGTGCCACCTTTCTACTGAAATACTGTTGCTGCGTCAAGTGGTGTTCTGTGGATTTCAGCACAGGGGGAACATCACTTGTGTGATACTGGACGGTCCTGTGCTAAGAGACTTGACTTCATTGCCCTCTGGTGAGAGGAGTAAATACAACAGGGACTCTCACCTTTTTTTTTTTTTTTTGGTGGGAGATCAAATGGGACCTGCATTCTATGTTACAAGTGGCAATCACACTAAAGAAGGGCAAACTTCCAGTTAATCTTGTTGCATGTAACATAACCCAAGTGTATGGAGCAGGAACAGAATTCTCTGTACTTTGGGCATGCACATCCTCCAAATAAGACAACTTGGCAAGCTGGATACACACTCGCCAGCTTCTGTCTACTGTTCAGTCTTCGGCTGACTGTCCTGCCATAAACACAGTCCCCTTGGTACTTTATTACCCTTTCCTTCAACCCACGAGGACACTGGTGCTCTAGCCATCTCCTTCCCAGCAGAGGCCCAGGAATTGTACTAGATGGGGAACATTTTGCCATGTCCATGCTCACTAAAGGCTGGGAAAAGCCCAGGTTAATGGAAACCCAGTCCAAAGACAAAGCACTGTTGTATCCCTGGTGGCACTAAGGTTATTACCTGAAAAATAACTAGCTGTCCTTTTTACCTCACTTGTCAGGCAAAAGTACTGAACTTAGAGCACTGCAGTATAGAGCTAAAACTCGCCAGTTTATATTGGAGGCAAAAAGCTAACATAAAAGATAACATAATCAAAGAACCCCTGTCTCTAATCTACCAGACAGATAAAAAGACAGAAGCACGAGAAAGACATCTTACAGCATGACATAGGGGAAATGATGACAGGGGAATGTGTCAGACTTTATAATTACTGCTAATGAGGTTAATCTAAGGGCAACTAATCCTGTGGGAGAACATGGTGGCTCTGTGATCAAGGTCTTCCCTGAAATACAGGAATGTTTTGCAGCCCTCGACCTCTAATGCCTCTCCCCTCCTGGAACATCCATGGTCCCCCAGCTCAGAAATATCTCCTCTTCTCACTGAGCCACCCCAGCAGTATGCAATCGGAGATTCCTACCCCCACAAAGGCGGTTGCTTATCTGCTGATAAGCTGTACCCCAAAGCAAGGAAGAGGTTTGTCTCCTGCCTGTACTAGACTGCCTGTCTCCTGACTGCAGAGGCACAACTTTGTGTGTGCACTGTGGTTTGTTTTGGAAAGTGGCTTTTGATTTGTTTTTCCACCACTGCCAGTTATTCCAAGTCTGAAGGTTCATTTTGGCCCATCAGCCAAGAAGGCATTGGGAGGACCAAATGCAGATGTGCCAAATGAAGAGCTCTAGTAAGGGATCTAGAGTAAAAGCCTGCTCAGTTTCCATCTCCTCCACTTCCTCCTGAGCCCCTCTCACTGACACACTTCTGGTGACTACACAACATACCTGCAGCAACCTTCCACATTAAACACTGCAGATCACAGTGCTTCTTCCAGATTTTGGGACTTAACTTTGAAACCAGCCTTCTCCACAGGCATCAGAGAAGCGATAGTACAAAACCATCAGGGGAACTTCTCTTTTTTTGACACAAAATTTCATTGCTTCTGATAAGGAAAACCATCTCCAAATTCGCCCTCCCAGCAGAGAGAAGGGGAATGGAGCAAGTGGCCGCTCTGTCCAAAGCTCTCTAGTCCCAAAATGGGGCTAGAGAGCCAAAAAGGTCTTTGGAAAAGCCCCACTGAGGCACATCTCCAAAGTTCTGTTTCATTGTTTCACCCC
>VXAV01003009.1:93799-112386 GCA_013399715.1 Alectura lathami
TTAAAATCCCACAGTACCTCTTTCTCATCTGGAAACATCATTTCTGGCTTGCTTTCACCTTTTCTTGGTCTCTGGTTTCCAAAGAACTCTTAAGTGAGAACTTCTTTTCTCCATTGCCTCTGCACTTCTGTTAACTCCACTTTACATATTCTATTACAAAAAATAAAATAAAACCTCAAGTGAAAAAAGAACTGAAGTCATGTGACAGTAACTACAGCATTAATGCCTATCTTTCACTGGTGTTAAAGGTGAGAGGAACTTCAGTAATTTGACAGATAGATAAGATAGGAGAGATTATTTGATTTAGTATTCGGATGTACCATGTTCATGAAATATAGCTAGAAGCTAAAATAATGCTAAAGGTTACATGATACGTTTCTTCAGGTAAATGAAATAACTTTTTCTAAAGTAATAGGTTCAGTCCAGGTTCAATTATAATATTTTTAACATTTTACTGCAAGTCACCCTTTAAAGTAAGCTCTTGTTCCATGCTGTGCAGCATTTTTTAAGTGGGTAGTTTTCCTCCTTCTACATCCCCACACTAACACCAACAGTGCTCACAAGGAAATCCCAATAGGCAGACTGTTATTCAGACCATTTCTGCATTTCTAAGGCTCATCGACCTTTCTTTTGTCAGATAAAAGCTTCCCATCTCTTTAAACCCTTCATTCTAGCAATAGTTCCACAGAAAAGTTGACATCCTTGGCAAGGAGAGTGAAAAGCAGCTTGACTGCCCTTCCCAATAGGCCAGGCTGGGGTGTTTTAGCCTGTTTAAATCTCTCCCCTATTTATATGCTAATGTTCTGGTATCAGCAGAAAGTATAAACAGTGTTGTTTACAGCTCCCTATAGTCTGTGAGCACCAAGCTGCTAGGAGAATACTGTGTACTGGGCAAAGAGACGTATTTATTGACAACGAAAATGGCCACTTCTAAGACGAAGAGAAACAAAACCGAACTGTAAAAATGCAGCGTCAGCCAACAATATAATCACGCAAAGCAGGACTGGCAAAAAGCCATTAGCCAGGGGGTCAGTAACGGGCCCTGGGGAGCTGGGAGATTTCATATTTAACAGGGAGAGATCTGGGGAGACCTCAGCACAGAGACCTCTGAGAAGAGAGAGCACTGAGCTCTTTGGCAAGGCAGCTTACATGCTCCATTTGCTATTATTGCAGATTTTTGTTAGTGCATAATGGCTCATAGCTTGGCTCACAACTCTCCTGGATCCTGAAGTGAATTAAACTCTCCGAAGAAAAACAGCATGGTCTAAAGAAGCAAGCATAGGAATTCTTGAGTTCAGATCTTGGCTGTTTAGTTCACTATGTGACTCTTTCCACCAGGAGAGCATTAGTTATTTAAAATAACAATAACAGCAAGACCAAGAAGAAGTGAGGATGAACATCAAAGATGCTTGTGCAATGTCAAGCTCTCTGAAGACATAAGGGCATGAAGATTGTCTCTCCTCTACATCAGTCAACAAAATGTTGCCCACTGTGACAGCACTGTTCAAAACAGGGGAAATACCTGCTCACATCAGCAATGCCTTATCTCCCAGTAAACAGAGACTAAAAAGTCTTAAAAAAATCCCATCTACCACAGAGTCTACCATGTGCAATTCTCTCGTAAATACAATAACTGATGAGAGACTGGCTGACCTAGCAATCTTTATATGGTGTTTTTTCACTGAAAGATAGAAGAAGGCTGTGACAAAGTTTAACTCACATTCTTCTACAACACCCATCAGCACCTCTGCTTCTCATGCTGGGCAGTCTCAAACAAGGTGCCAAGAAAGGACTGAGTCTTTTTCCAACCCTCAATGGCCTGTAAAACCAGTGTGGAGGCACCTGGGCAGGACAAGGTGAACTTGGTTAGCTGTTGCTGGAGAACACACATACGCTACAAATTAAAGGCAGTCGTACTCAGCAATTTTGTATTGGCACTAAATTCATGAAAGGGTGAAATGCCAGAGGACCACTTGCAATGACATTGTGCCTTGTCAGAGTGGCACAGTCACAAAAAGGGTTTGAGGTGGTGAACAATGAGAATATTATATTGGCAAAGATGTGCTTTGCTTCCAGTGGGAATTCAGTTGCTAAGTGCATCAAGAGGATTTACAGCAACCTTTGCTGTAATAACTAGATATAGGCCTGCATGAAAATCCCACATTTGGCTGTGGCACACTGGCTAAGGCTACTTTGTCTCATTCTAGTAGTGAGTTCCCAAAGAAGGAAATTGCTTATTTCTGCTACTACAGTATGTCTGAAACCAAGGAGTAGTCTGGTGGTGCCATGCCAAATTTTCCAAGGCAGAAAGTTTCTCTGTCTCCTGAGTTAAAGTAATCTGCATGTGGTCTTGCACATATTACTTACATCATATTTTTAAGAAACTTCATCCATCCAGTTTAAAACTTTGATTTTTTTTTTTTTTTTTCTGAACAATGTAAAAGGGTTAAGTCTACCCAGACTGCCTCAGGTGCTCTGCACGCATTATACCACGTATTTTGTGGGATTACAAACGCTTATCGGCACTGCAAATAAACCAGCCCAGTGTATTCATTCCACTCAAGATTGTCTGAAACTTGTTCATTTCTAATAACTGTCAGCTAAACCACTAAGCCAAGTGTGGATGATTCTTGTTGGAGCTGTTTTGAGCTCTCACAGCAGTTTCTAAACCTCCTTCCATTACTGATTATTAATTACTGTTTGCTAAGCACCAGCAGCGCAATCAGTGCGGGGTAAAGACAAATAAAGGCAGCCCCCGTACCAAGGGGTTAACCTTTAAGCACAAGGCATATCAATTAAGATCACAGTATGAACAGCAGGAGACGCCTTGAATCTAAAGCCAGGAGCTGGGATTTCAATGTTTGTGTTTTTGGCGTCTCTGTAAGAGGATGAAAAGGCACGGAAGTGTTTTGGGGTAGGTGCATGTTGCGGTCAAAGAGAAAGCCGATGCACCTAAAACTAGGATAGAGAACTGCAGATGCACTTCCTAGAGATGTGTCTACAGAAATATTCATAAAGAAAAGGCTAGAATGTAGTCTTACATAATTCATTGCTGCTGGGACACGGGCCGGGAAGGAAGAATGGAAAAAACAGTCCATAAAGATGCCAATAGTTTCTAAGCAGAAACATCTGTTGAAGTCTTAAAAATGGCCAGGCCTGCAGCAAGCTCAGCAACAGGAAAGCCTGTAGTTGATCACCCCTACCCTCATCAGCCCCGTGCGCTCCTGCCCCTGGGATCTATGCAGGGCTTGGAAGATAACTGACACCATGAATCAAACCCTGCTCCTTTCTTAAAGGGGGAAGGGGGAACAGAGGGCCAGGATGGGCGTCTGGGAAAGACGAATGATTTTTTGGAACGGAGGCATTCATGAAGAGTTACAAAACAGTAAGGGAGTACGCAAAGGGAGACCTAGTGGCTTATCCCCTCTGCCCCAAAGGGGCCAGTGGTTGGAATTTCCATTGCCCTGTCCAGTCTAATTTTAAATGTCTCAAAGCAAAACGCCTTGCTCCCCTCGAGAGGCTATTGCAAAATCTCACAAATCATCTTTGCCTTTTACATGACTGCCTCTTCCTTTGTGATAGTTCATTTAATTTTCTTTGTTTTCTCTTGATATTCAGCACTGCCCCTAGACATATCAGTTCCAAACAGCAATTTCTTCTTCCTGAAAACAGATTTTTTTTTTCCCTTCTGCTGTCTTCTCTCAAGAGTTATGTTAAAAATATCTGGGGAAGTTGTATTTTGTACACCCCTGCAGGATCTACATCTGCTTGCAGGAAGGGAGCATGGTTCTGTTGGATCTTGGAAGGCTCAATGAAATGGGGGCCTCAGTTGCTGTATTACAAGAGAAGTATAAATTGGCACAAGTTCTTGTAAGCAAGGGTTTGGAGCCTTCCCTTCCCAATCACCAATCATTTTAGATGCCAATTTTGGCAAATTGCTTTCTAGGTCATGCTAACGATTCTTAAAATATATGAAACTTTATCCATCACAAAAGCCAAACTTCAGTCAACAACAATGCAAATTTTAACTACTAGTGCCCGAGTAGGAGATTCCACTTTTGTTTCAAATCCAAAACCCCAGCAGCCTGTGTTATCCATGGGAGCAGGCAGCAACCTAGCAGTAAATTTCTGAGTTATAAGGGATCCTATTTTAGAGTTAGCGGTGACTGAAATACCATCAGAACTGTATTTCACTTCTCAAAAAAGGTAATATTTGAGTGCTTGGGATTTCAAAAGTATTTACCCGGCACTTCTGAAAATCTAAGTAAAATCCTTCCCCTCCCTTGAACTAATCACTGGCATTTTCCTAGCACTCGTTTTTCTATGTAAAGCTAGACTGAAGGGTTGACATATGATTTAGATTGGCATTCTTGCTGTGGTATTATCCACGCAGTCCACAACCACCAGCTCCATAACAATAACAGAAGTGAGCATAGCACTAGTTAAAGTGATCAGATGCTCAAAAACAAACTTCGCAGTTTTCAAGTTTTCCTATTTTGACCCATGTCTGTACTCCAAATTGGCACTTTGTGATTTGCTTCCTGGCCCAAACGCCCCCAGTCCTCAGGGTGGAACATCAAGGAAAACTTGCTGCTTGAGTGGCTTTCTTCCAGCCTGCCTGGCTCTCCGCTTCCCCATCTTTCACTTTTTCAGAAGACAGGCAGCTTTGGATAAGAAACTAGGGCACTATGAGAAGCTCTGAGGGTCTGATTATCAACCTGTGTAAGATCTTCTCTACCTTGACGCTCACTTTCTGGCTATCTCTAGAAACACTATGGGAGAGGAGGACTCCCTGATAGTTACCTTGTTGCCTAGCTGGGGAGTCAGTTGTTCTTACCCAAAGTAAGCAGTGGTACAAATAACATTGCTAGAAGCAGCGGTACTAGACCCAGCCTTTTCATGTCCTGCAGTTCAAAATCACTGACCAAAAGGCCTTATCAGCAGCCTGCCCTTCCTTTCAGGTGAGGAGCGAAGTTTTCACGCCGCATGTGAGGCTGCGGTTGACTTCAAAGAACAAGAAAAAAAAAAGGATTAGGAAGCTTCTTGCTTCCTGCTATTCCTCCTGCAGATTTCTAACCAGCCTCAACCAGCTGCCTACCTCCAATCTGGGCTCACGAAGCCCCAGTTCCCTGCAGGTCCTCTGGCAGCACACAGGAAGGGAATGGACTCCAACAATGCAGGAGTAAAGGAACTTTTAACTCAATGTTAAGCCTCTTAAAATATGAGCTGAGGTTCCTCTGAGATTTTATTAAATCTGCCAGCCTATGAAATACTGCCCAGTGGATCAAACACACAATGCGCCCTTTCTTAGTTTGTGTTCAGCTCTTCGTGGACCTCCGAAGGGCAGTAGGGCTGCAATGTCTTGTTAGGTCACTCTTTAAATACAAGGAACCCAAAAATTCACCAGAGACCAAGAGTCAGGATGGGACTCTGCCATCCCTTTGGGAGCACGACGTCTGACCCTTTTAATTCATTTTCACTCCCTTCTCCCCCCAGTACGCTGAGAACAACTCACTGTTGCTGATGTATAAAATCCTGCCACGACAACTACTAAAAAGGGCAGCTCCATGCTGGCATTGATCCTGCCTTCATCTCACTGCAGTCATTGTCTGTGAGAACAGAGGCAGGATTAGAAGGGGGTTTAGAGTGCAACCAGGCAGTAAGATTAATAACTGCTCTTAGGTTCATTCATGATCAATTGAGTGTGTGTGAACCTGCAGAGGACCTTCTTTCAACAATAGGCACGGATAGCAGGGGCAGTTGTGGAACCAGAAATCCAGCAAAGCAAATTTCAGTTACACAGCATTTCTTGTGGGGAGGAATTAAATGTTTTGCTATATCTAAGTCTGCAAATATGGCTCTGCTTGTGTAGATCCGCTAGTATTTACCCCCCAAATCTATTATATACCCTATCTTACTCCCCAGAAAGCCCAATCGGCACACATCCAAGTCTCATATGAAAGAAAGTTTGCTATCAGGAATGTTTCCAGGTACACACTGGAAATGTGTCAGCTACTTTTTAAACAAATTAAACACCTTGCAGCCTACGGGATTGTGCATTTCACCAGATTTATCCCAACTTTATCTCCTGCAAGTAAATACAGATAAACCACGTGACCTTTTCCTGGAGGGGCCAGCACTTCCTTCAAGAATTCCTGTATATGTGAATGCAAGATACAGCATGCACAGAGGTCACAGAGGTGACTGTTAAATGGGTTTCCTATAACTGTCACATTGGTAGGACTTGACTGCTCAAAATTCAGTAGTTGCTCGTGTAAAAGTGAAAAAAAGGGAAAAATTCAGTTGCCTATGAAGTAAAACATTTTGGCCCTATTGTACATCTACCACCTAATTCTGTTAACATCACAAACAAAAGTATTTTTGCTGCAGTTTGACTGAAGAGTGACTCAGGTGCACATGTGTATGGAAGGCTTCTGGCCACCACTCTGGTGGGAGCAAAACCATGTGGAAAAGACACACACTGGGTTTTAATCAAAGAATATATAGCATCATATAATGTTAATTTCCAGAAGTGCCCCTATTTTGCATGCATACATCATTTTTATTCTAGAAAACATCAAAACAGAGAACAAGCTACACAAAAGAATGCCCACGTTGACTACTGAGATGGTGCTGGGGGTAGCCATTGGCCTCCCTGAATAGTACTACACAACAACTTCAGAAAAAGGTGAAAAATGTTTCCCTATATAATGGTCAACAATACCTTGTAGGCATGTCGGTGCAGTCCTGGAATGCCTGGAGCCAGGCTTCAAACATGTGGAGCCCTCCAGGCATTTTGCTTGGCCTGACAAAAGATAGGAGGGAGAGCACTCAGCTGCCCTGCCCCTGCTGCACTCCCTAACCTGTTGTGCAACCTGTCCTGCAGGACCAGGATTCACACTTCAAATAATGGAGCACTACCTGAACAGACATCCCACGGTCTGCACACAGCAGCTGGCTGTATTCCCAAGCATTTAGAAATTGGCCATCCCTATTTAATTGAAACAGCAGGAGAATTTATGGAAGCAAAATTTAATTCCCCTAACTGATAATTGAAAGATTAACTTCTGGAAGGAATGCCTTGAGATTTTTAATGACCACACACGATCAGGACCTTGGTTTAACATCTCCAGTAGTACTGACTAAAACAGTGGTGAGGGTAGAAAAAAGGAAAAAAGAAGAAGATGAAAAAAAGAACATATAGGTCTATGTCATCAGAAACAGAGTGTAAAGATGTCAGTGTAACAGCCCCCAAAAATCTGTCTGCCCAAGGAATTTCTTACTGATTAGCAATTTACACTGGCATCAGTGAGAAAGAGTCCAGGAAAAACAGAGCTGCTACAGCGCGTTTTAAATCAAATCAAAACAAAAAAACCCCACAAGACGCCCACATGCTCTTGTTTTCATTAAGCCAAGTGCCAGTGGCTTCTGCAGACCTCAACCAAGATCATTAGCGTTCTGACTTGGACTACCTTTATGGGACCACCGTACGAGACTCTCATATTCACTCTCCACAGCAATTTTAAATTCTGTTTCCAATTCATGCTAACCTCTTGCCTCCCCAAAAGTACTCATGAAAAATGCACACTGGCACTGAAGGAAGAACATGGCCCTTCTCATCTAATGCGATACCCTGGGGCAAGGGATGGGTGAAAGCCAACTGGGCTGTGCTGTGGGGCCGCTGCCACAGGGGGCTGGGCCACACCCAGAGGCCCAGGGTAGGTCAGGAACGTCCGCAGGGCTGTATCATCGCAGGGCTGTATGGCTGGGTCAGACTCTTTAGAATCAGAAGTTGTTAAATGCTGCTGTAACACAAACCTCCTCGGCAGCTTTAGCCCAGAACAGTCCACGGAAATTTTTTTTGCTGCTATGAAGCTACTCTGCTTTAGGTTGGAGGCACTGCAGCCTGAGCAACGAGGAGAACACGGAGTAAGCAGAATGCACCAGCCTGCAGGGCTGTCACACCAACACTAAATTCACTTAACAAACAACTGAGAGAGACCGCTGGTAAGATATCTATGAATGCTGATACTTCTGAGAAGGGGAGTGAGATACAGGTCGTTTGAAAAAATAGCAGAAGCCCTGCCTGCAACTTCAGCAGCGTTCAACTTTTATATTTAAAAGGGTCCTCGGAGGCCGCAGCTTTCATGCACGTACCCCAGCTCCCAGAGAGCACGGGAAAATCGGCCCTGTGTGTGGGAAGGCCTTGAAAGGGAAAGCGGCCTGCGGTAAGACAGAGGGGGGACTGCGGGAGCCCAGCTTGAGAGCGCGTGGAGTGGGAGGGAAAACACACACGCACCCACCCCGGCATGCGCACGGGCCCTCAGCCTCTGACTGAACTCCAAAACCTGAGGCCAGGCTGGTTCCGGAGCCACTGCTCACTTTCCTCCTCCTTTTCTCCCTCTCCACCTCTTTTTTTTTTTTTTTTAGTTGTCATTTTGTCTTCAGTTACCTCCTCCTTTGGAAAAGAAAATTCAGCAATGTTTTGCGCGTGCATGAGCCTGTCTTGCGGGCTGCTCCGGCAGAGTGAGCCGTCGGAGGCCCGGCCCAGCCTCTGGCTTTCTCCTTCCCGGTGAGGATTTTATAAATATTTGGGAGGCTGCGCGGGCCAGGGGGCTGCGGGCGGGAGGCTAGATAACTTTTGGGCCCACACAGCACACAGTTTTGAAAGCCTGCTTTTCATTAGCATCGCCTAGCAACCGGCTCATCTGCTGCAAATCTCATCACGCCCCAGCAAAGCATCTACGGCATGCTAATCTTTTCATTTAATAGAAAAGCTGCTGTAATCTTTCTTCCCTTTCCTTTCTAAAAGAGCAGACAATAATAATAATAACGATAAAAAAAGGCTCCGGCCCCTCTCCTCCCGCTGCCCCGCACCCCAGCGCCGTCGCGGTCTGGTTCCCAGGGCTGCCCTAGATGTGTGTGTCCTGGCTGACGCGCACCAGCTGCAGCGGCGAGCTTGGGCCGTGTTCTGCTTTTTGTGTCAGGCGTGCTGGGAAGGCTGGGAGGAGGGGGGAGAATTTTTCTGGTTCTGTGCTGGAAAAGGCAGGAGGAAGGCAGGGATACAGCACTCAGAGTCAGAATGGCTTAAGCGCAATCTCTGGCTTCAGAGCCTGTAACCGAAGCCTCCCCAGCAGGCAGGAGAGAACTGGATTTTTCTGGTGTGTGCACATGCATGCGTCTGCATGTTTCTGTGTGCGTGCACAAGCCCAGGCCCTGGCTATATCCACAGGAGGAGAGCGATCCCGCCTGCATCTGACGAGCTCGGGGCCGAGCAGCTGTGCGCGGAGCCCTGCTCTGGAATCTCTCCGGACGCTGCCTGTCCTTTCACTCTGAAAATATCATGCCCGAGGGTTGGGGAAGTGGTTTGGACAAAATAAGATTCGACCTGAGCATCTGCCCATAACTGAAACCAGGCGTCTGTCTCTCAGAATTTCTGGCTTTCAGTAAAGCTCAGATAATTTCTCCTGCCACCTGCCCATCTTCAAGCATGTCTGCACTTTACGGGTCCATCCGGAAACACTCATCTGTGGTGGAACAGCCCATGTGAACAGCTTCTGAGCTGGTGAGCCTGCAGAAAAGCACATTTTCAGCTCTCCAGCCCCATTTTACAGATAAGCATTCCAATAAGCAAAGTCAGTGCTACCCTGCCCTGTGCTCTTTCCCCAGGCTCTTTTCCCTCTTTCTGGTCTCCATATTTCTTCTCCCTTTTTCATGCTTTCAAGTACAGCTTTTCCTCTCTGCTCAGTCCTTAAAAGTGTGACTGTGGCGGCCACTCCCCACCCCACTCCCCACCCTGCCCTACTCCCTGTTCCTCCAGCCTGTGAACCTTGACCAGGACATCCTCCCCACCACCCGTGGGCTCCTTTACCAAGAAGGATGTTTCCTTTTCCCCTCTCCAGCATAATGCTGGAAGCATTCCCATCAGTGAGGTGCTATAAAGATGACTGCAAGATCACAAGGCCCTAAAGCAAAGATTAAGCCACTTTGGGCAACAACGTTGTTATCATACCTAAGGAAATGACAATGGGGCTATTGTGTAACAGATCAGGTAGAGATACTATGAATTTCCTAAGAGATCCAGACTAAAACTGGAACCACCTGATGCCTGGGAAGCAGTAAATGTTATGCAAAGTTGGAAAAAGTACTGATAGTGTGGAAGACGTCACATTGCTGTAAGTTCTTAAGCAACAAGTTATGTTCATCCCTACTCTTACAAAGCCCTCCTGTATAGACCCAGTAACAGAACTTTACAGAGCACGTCCAAAAGGATGGGTGTAGGGCCAGGGAAAAGCACTCTGAGGAAGTTCAACCAATCTCAGCAACATCCTCTGGCAACCACTTCAAAAGGTTTCACGGAGCAGAGCGCCCACAAGCAGATGAAATGAGCCCCTTCATACACCTTTTACTGCACTTGACAGGGAAGAATCGCCAGGTTCTGAAAAACACAGCCAGCTCCTCTTCCTTTGCTTCTGAACAACTCGGGTGCCACCAGCTTTGGCACGGCGCTGCACATGCTTTCAGAGCCATCAATCAGGTGAAAGCCCTGTTCCCTGTGCAAACACCGGGCTTGGAACCAGTATGGGCTGGCTCAGCTCCCACAGCCAGCTGGAGACAGAGGTGCTTCAAATGCGTTCTACGGGAAAGGAAATACAAACCCCACCTTTGCTGGTTTTTAATTAAAAAAAAAAAAATCTCAAGCCTCATTGGTTCTCAGGAAAACATGGAGTTGGCTCATGTTTAAAGCAATAGTGTGGAAATAAAATTAGTATTTCAACAAATTCCCTTCCCTTTGTTACTAGGAGCTCTAACAAAAGGGCTGCTCACTGTTAAAATATGACTTTCAGGTCACTGGAAGGCAGGTATTTTGAACTCAAAAGAAGAGCAAATTCATTTATGAATTGCCTGCTCTTGCTAGGAACTTGCACCTATCCTCTTACAGTACTGGATTTCTTTGAAATCAATTCCGAGCCATTCCAGGGACAGTGAGCTCTGTTAGGCTGGGTACGAGGTAACAGACAGCAAAGTAATTGCACCAGATGGCAGGGAGAAGCAAGTGAGGAACTGAATGCCACTTACCCAAATGGTCCAGCATTTGCTGACAACTATCATCACTATAGAGATAGAGGAGGATACATTCCTGTGAGTGGAAAATACATTGAGACAGAGGCAAGGTGCCTGTCAAACTGTGACAATTGTAACTTTTCTGCAGTGTCCCATTGAGGAGTCTCAGCTTAGTTTTGGTGAACTCACATGCAGGTTTCTAACATGCCAGTAGTCTAGCTGGCATTCTTGTTAGCAGAATGAGCTGAGAAGCAAAAACTGAACGAACATCCTTCAGGCCCTCAGAGGATAGGACAGGACCTAAAGGTTATAAAACATACTATTTTTTATTTCTGTCGACACAAAGGTAAGGAAACATGGCTGCAAGCTCCTCTTGTTTACACTACATTCAAGCGTGCGGATATAGCTTCCTTTCAGCCTCTGCTGGAGAAAAAATTTTAACCAAAGACCAGCAGCGAATTAACTGTAACACTCAATGTCTGAGAAAGGCTCAGGGGTAAGCAAACAACAGTTATTTACATGTATTAGCCTTTTAAAAAACAAATTATAACAGCTTCACTGTCAAATTTATTCTGCTCCATAGTGGTCATGTTCTTGTGGTACTGGTAAAACGACAGCTCCCCACGGACAGCACACAGAAGACATTCACATTACTGGACAAGGCTGAGACATACAAGCTTTCATGGTGTTCTGCAGTTCAAAGAGAGGAAAGTTTGTCATACTGGCAGAATATTAGCTGAGGGAAAGAAAAAGTGTGAAGGCAGTTAAATAAGGTTACACAGGTGCTGCTACTTCAGACTGTGGAAAAGAAATAAATTGTAATACATGTGAAAGAAAATAATCTCTCTAACGTTTGTGTCTTCGTACTGCAGGGATAAAACCACAAGCCTGCTTCAGGAGAGCTGCCCTCCTCCAGCCAGCCAAACATCACACTGACATTCTTTAGTGACTTGTGGTTTGGAGACAGCCATATGCAAAACTGAGGTCTGCACAGTTCTTAGAACTAGGAACTGTTTGTGTATATTCTGGTAAACTTCGAGATGCAATCAAGCCAAAGAAAATTTTACAGGCTAATAGATCTCCATCTCATGATAAATTTTATAGTCTCCTAAGACAATTTTATCATTTCAGGCCACTCCTTACCCCTCGCAAATCAAGAGAGTTTCCAGTTTTAGTGGGAAGAAGATGAGAAGGGTTTAAATGTTGCCAATAACAAAACAGAGCATCTCAGAACAGGCAGAGTTTGAAGCAAGAGTTCTGTGATTGCTAGAAATAGGTCAAACCCAAGTTATATATGTGAGTACTGCAGAAGTCTGAAGAAATTTAAGGAAAGAAAGTAATGCAGTTATTGCTGAAATAAAAGGTGTCCTCACCTTGAACTGAGCTGTACTAAAGAAGTAGCTATCATTTTACCAAAGATAATTTTAAAATCTAAATTGTTATACAGATAGAATTATTGCCTTATAGCTTACTAAAAGTCCTCCTTGCTCTGGATTGAACTACTGAATTGCTTTTTTTAGAGAATTCATAAAGGAGATGTCCTTAATGTTTCCACAGAATGGGCCCATCAGCAAAAAGACATCAGGAGTTGGACCTGCTGCTGTACACAGAAGTTTTTAAAACACTGGCTTTGCTATCTTCCAGCTGTGCTAGGTGGAAAAAAACCTAAAGCCAAAATACCAGGTTTTGGTTTATCATTGTCAAACACTAATTTAAAATGGCAAATTGCATTACCCCCCCAACATTCCACTACAGAAAAATGCTGACATTTTTAGGGTTCAGGTAGATCTAAGATGCACACTTGTAGCCGCTTGCACAAACAGCAGCGTACTGTTCTTTCTAAAGGGATATCAGAGTGAAGCAAGTATCTTGTCAGCCAATTGCAATGTAACAGTGACAGAGTGCGATTTAAAACCCTCAGTGTAAACTTCAGGTCTGGAGTTTGGAGACAATTCCCTTTAAGCTGCAACTCCCTGTGTGGTTCTCCTCTTTACCCCACCCCTAATCTTAAACCTCCTCAAAGCTGTCTCTCCCACCTTCTTCTGCTCAGCTCTTTCCTGGCCCATCACTGCCATGTTTCCACACCTTGTTGCTTCCCATTCTCATTCCTTCAGGATGTCTGAGGAGTACTGTGGACTGGGAACACCACTTCCAGTTCCCAAGTACTGCCTTACAGTGACACAACAGTTCCTGAAGGCTAGAAAAAAAGAAATTTCAAAAGAAGACAGGTTCACCTTGTTCTGGAGCATGCTTAGAGTATCACTATCTGGGTAAACTTTCATGCGAAAATAAAAATCCTTCCCCTTTTCTTCCTCTTAACACTCCATTCATCCATCAATACAGTGCAATCTTTACTACAAAAAATGGAGGCAATAGAGCTTCTTGAAAAAAAAAAAAACAAAGAGTTGTTTTTAATCACTGGTAAGACATCATCATTTTTTCTGACAATACTTGAAACCACCAAATTTTTGAAGAAACTTTCCATCAAAACCATCCAGAAGCAAGTCCCTTATGCAAACATTTCTGGCCCAAATGCTATGGTAAATTAGAATTAGCTGAAAAAAAGATTTTGTAATGGAAGGCATGAGACAATTGCAACGACCACGGTCTGACTAGGTCTGCCTGGCTTTCCATCAGCGATGCGGTGACAGCAATTCCAAATGACAGAACAAGCAAATGTGTCCAGACCAACCTTAAACTCCTTAACAGATCACTTAGCACACATCAGTGTATCCAGATGCTCTCAGCTGCCTGGAAAAGAGGGGCAATTCCACGTCTGTATCTGCACTGGCCTTAACACATTGGGGTCCTCTGGTGGTCACTGCGTGGGCTTTCATGTGGTTACAGTGCCTTTGTGGTAAATCCTTTCTGGTTTTGTGGGTGTGCCTCTCTGATAAACAACACAGCTTTCTGCTAACTTCTCAGCACCCTTCTTTTGCCAGCATTTAATAAATGGTGAAAACATAGCAAAACCAAACCAGGTTTGCCTGATCAAAGCTTTTTCATTCTGTTCTACCTGAGAATCAGTTTAAAGTTGATGAAAAGTAGAAAACCCTAAGAATGCTGGCATCAGGAGCTCTCTAACTACAAAACACACCTCATGGCTGAGCAGCAGCACAAGCTTCCCCCACCTGCCACTGTGTGGCCACTGAGTCAGACCAGGGACAGCTGCAGACAGGAAGGGTCTCTGGCCTCTGACCATTCCATGGGGACTTCCCTGCTGACACCGACACCAAACTTCCAGTCCCCACCTCTAGTTAACTGCAAGAGAACAGCTGACGGTTCAGAAAGACTAAAGATGAGTTGTAGGAGCTAAGTTCTAGGTCTTCTGTGCAGTGCTCTGCGTCCACATGGAGTGAGAGTAGTTGCTTGCGGAGAAGCCATCAAAATGACCAAACGGGCTATAGCAAACAGAGGTCTAACAACCCCTCACAGCTCTAGCTACAGACTTTTCCAAAAGCCAAGTGCCTTCTTGCTGTTAGTTTGCTGTTAGTAAATGTCCAGGTAGGCCCAGTCTTACAGAAAACCATCCCTAACATAAGTCTACAGACTTGCATTATCCCACTGAAACGGAACCATTCCTGATGTTAATCAGCCTATAGGGCTATGAACTTAGGACACTATTCAAAGAAGTTTCAAGAGTGTATACTGCTGCTGCTTTATGGCAGGTCCTAGCTGCTTGCGAGCTGCATTTGTAAAGGAGCTATGAAGCAAGGCCACCAAATTCAGAAACTGTCCTGGAAACAGCACCAGCCTGTCCTCCCCTGTGTAACGGGGAAGCTCAGAGGAAGTGATGGATGATTATCTAAAGATGCAGTTCCACGGCACCTTCCACCAGTCTTAGCTGAGTGCTCCAAAAAAATCCCACAGGATTGTTTTTCAGCCAGTTTAAGCCTGTTCTTGCAACTATTCAGGTCAGGAAAGCACCAGTACAAGAGAAGGAGAGGGGAGCGCACAGCCGGGACCTGAACAAGCAGGAGCACAGCAAACTGATCAGGCTGAAGTGCTACGGAGCTGAACCCTGGCAAAATGTGCAAAGAAACAACCTCATTCACTTTGCGAATCTACTGAATTTAGTCCTTGAGCTCATACACTTTCATTCCTTAAAGCTAAAGCACTTCTTCAGGTATTCGTAAGAGAACTTCCCTGGTTACAATGAAGGCAACTGGACCCTGCTCCACTCGTTTCCACTGAAGGCAGTAAAAAAAAATTATGCTGCTTTTGGGCAACCAAGGCAAAAATCAGACAAGTGGTGAAACAAAAATATAGCCATGCAAAGGTATTCCAGGATTACAATTACAGAAAGCGAACTACCATGGGAGAAGTGGCAAATGGAGTTACCTTTTTTTTTTTTTTTTTTTTTTCCGAACTGAAACAGAATATTCTGCACTAACTAGAAAATGGAAGAATTTAGAGAAGACAAATTTCCTGGTGTGTGACAGATTCAATACTGATGCAGTAGCAGAAATAAGTTGATGTTCCTCAGCTTGTGAATTAAATAAGCTCTGAATTCATTAGGAACTAGTAAAGTGTGTGTAAGGGGGTTGAAGGCTACAACAGCTGCCTAGCCCAAGATGGGACTGCCCTCCAGCTGCTGGGACTGCCACCCTGCCAGGCTTGCTGTGAGTGCTCCCTAATCCACCTCTGGCAGGATTTGTCACCTCAGTTTAACCCAGCAATCTAAGGTCCCAAGGCACCTCGTCCCTGCAGGAAGCATGCTCGGGAGTGTGCATACTTACCCCTTCCCAGGTCGAGGTGGCCGAGAGGGGACAATGCCAGCAACTGGCTGAGTGACACTGCTCAGCTGGGTCTGGGGGAGGGGGCTGCCCCAGCTGCCCCAGCTTTTGACTACATTCCTGTTTACATCTTGAAATTGCACTGTTTTAAGTAAATGGACAGTTTGTATCCAATTGACTTAAACTACTGTAAACCCTTGTGTAAGCACTTACTGAAATTTAGTTTAAGCATGGGTGTGGCACGAGTTTCACTAAATCTGTTAAACTGATTTAAATTAAACTGGTGGGATTTCTGTGTGTTAACAAATCCTTTGCAACTCCAGGAGGGCAAATTCTCCCATTATGTACATACCCACGCAGGAGCAAACATGCACGCAGCAAGAGTAAATCACATCAGCATTTGGCTCTGCACTAAGCCTAGACCAAGTTCTAAATGGTAACAGATCCCAAGTGCCAAATAACAGCAATCCTTATATTTCTTTACTGTTATTCCCAGAGCAAGCATTCTACCTCAAATGCAGGGAATATGAAGTTTTCCATCCCCACCATCCTTGTACCTATTTTCCTCAGGCTCAGGGACAAGCTTTGTGAAAAGGTGTGCGAGAACTTCAAAGGGTCGAGGTCTTGCAAAGCTTGATATCCTGCTGGCTCCAAAGAATGGAGCAGAGCTGGCTTTGGGCATGGGGGTGGGGGGAGAAAGGAAGTGCTTGTAGGCCTGAATACAAGCAGCACATACAGTAGGGCTGATTCTTGTCCTATCAGCCTTGACGCAATGTGTCCTTTTCCTCCAGCTACTTGAGATAAACAGGAAAGAAAAAAAAATCAGTGCTGGAAAAAATACAAACCAGTTGGGAAAGAAAACGTTATTGTCAAGTGTTCTGATGGCGATTTCAAACAATGGTGAGTACAGTATGTCACATGAAAAACAGGGCTATTGCTATGATAGCCAATCATACAAAAACTAAAAAAAAAAGAGAGTTTAAAGCACTCACACTACAATAAGAACAGTAAGCGATCACTAAAATGCTTGAAGTCTCTGCAAAGAGCTTACGAGTAACTAAGCCTGCAAAGCAGTTATCTTCTGGCACCCGTTTTTCTGACTGGGAATGTACTTTACAGATAGTGTGTGCAGTTTGCTGTGGTTTGCAGAACAATCCCGTAGTGTACCTGCGCTGCTGCCGAGCAAAGCCTTGAACTGCCCTACCTTCCTCTAACCATTAAACCATACGGAGAATTCTTTCATTAATGCCTTATACACAAAAACAGGTGAAAACTGGTTACAGAGTGGAAGTAATCTGTTCTGGCACTCAGTGCTACTTCCAGGAGCCAAGACAACTTTCTGGTGTGAATGCAGGAGCGTTAATACTACTGAAAGGGCTCATTCTGCAGCCGAAGACTATAAAATATAGCCTTTCACAATGATGTTTGTACCTCTGGTGCAGAAATCCCTACTGAAAATACAGATAGGCTGTGAGAGCAGACCTTCTCACTTTATAAATTCTGCATTTATAAATTCTGTTTATAAATACATTGGATGCAGTAAGCCAAATCAGGAATGAAGGGCACAGCTTCATACAAATCAGTGCGACTCAGTGATGTGATGAGGAAATTTAGTTGAGTCAATTCCATCTTTTATTATGTCCATTTGCAGCATGGACATGAGGGGATTTGAAGAGACCCATTCACCTGTTTTAGTTAATTTAACAGATTTCTTTTACACTATGCAGCATGACGCACTGTCAAAAATAATTAACAGAAATATGGAAATGGATATTTTCCAAACACTTTGCAAGTGGTAACTATTCATCCCACAGATCTTCACAAAGTATTTCAGAATTATTAAGCCCATTGCCACTCAACAAGTGCAGAGCTGAGCGCACATTAGAACTAAGGCATTCCTAGTGTCCATCAACATCTTCTTCCCATTAGACTGTACTGCTTACTCTCATTCTAAAAGAGTTACTTGTGATTAAGAATGGATGACTTTTTTTATCTGATTTACCCATTAAAAACCCCTCTGTTCAGTGAACTATATGCAGTGGGCTTCCATTCCAATTCTTACAGAATGTCTGCAAAAAAACAACCACCCTTGTTAAAACTGCCATTAAATGAGCCTCCTGAAGTGCTGGATGGACTGTACCATACAAAGAGTACCCTCCCGTCCAGTCCTCCCACAGAAAGGACTGTAGCACATGAGTAACACAAGGAGCAGAAAGCTGCTCCCAGGACATGCTGGAGAACAGACACCACACTGCTGATGCAGAGCATGCACTGCTGGACTTCTTGGCTCCCTCCATACAGCAGGGCATGATAGTTGGATTTCTCTAGTTGCTGCCTCCTGCTGACATTTCTCTCTTGTACCTCTCACCCTGCTTCTGCTTTCCTTCTCCTTTCTTTCCTTAAACCCAGCTGACAGCACTACTGTTCTGGACTGTGCCCTCTGGCTGCAGGGCTGGTCAGCCCTCTTCCCAAGGGGAAGCCCTATAAATGGGCTTCCCTGCAATGCAGGCCAAGTAAGCTAGCATGTCTGTGAACAAAGCATTCGCTTTGACAACTATTTGAAAAAAAAAGAACTTGTTCACCAGAGAACAAAAGAAAAGAAACACTTATAACCTCTAACAGAAACCATTTGATGAACATAAAGCAGGGAATGTATTGGTATTGTCAATTCAGGCTCAGGAGAGCCAGGAGCAGAATGCCAGCCAGCACGCTGTTACTCAGGCTTCTTCTTCTATTAATGAAATGGTTTTTGCAAGACAAGTGTTATCTCACAATTACCAAAAAAAA
>VXAV01003009.1:112448-126078 GCA_013399715.1 Alectura lathami
TATTAATCACTTTAAACTAAAGTTATACACTAAAATATCCACCATTGATTTTCTTAAAAAAAAAAAAAAAAATAGAAATGCAAAAGCCAAAGCTGTGAATTTTGACCATTATGGGAATTTTTGCTTCTCCTCTCTTGAAAATAACATGACCCATGGCCCATTTTTCAGGCCAGATTTCAATCCTCTCCAGCCAGCTGTCAGGAAACCACAGAAGGTGCTTGAAAGAGCACAAAAAATGGCTGGTTCTAATCTGAAGGAAAAAAAAAAAAAAAGTTGAGGAACAAGGCAGCTACTTGTGGCAGAATGTTATTTTTTCTTCAGTCTCTGCCTGCATACTTTCACAACATGTGTACTCTGTTACCCCGTCACTTCCCTCTTTTCCTTGGGTAAATATCTCTGCTTTGGAATAAAAGAAGGCCCAGGGGTGCTACTTGTAAGGACTGCACTCGCCTTGATATGTTGTTTTTGAACTGAACGCATACAATGGCCACATTTCAAACTTGGACCTTTGCCATCGTAGATGTTGCTTTTAGTTTAACCTTCTCAGATGATGGGAGGGGGGAGGCTGGAGGTAAGGAGGAGGCTGTGAGTGGGGTCACACACTCCATCCCTTACCAGATGTGGGATCTCGTGGGAGCCAAGCGTGATGGCCCATACAAACCCCTCGAAGCACAGTGCATAATGGACAGAGAGGGGAATGAAATCTGACTCACTCCAAGTACCAGGCACTTGCAAAATCAAATACAAACCCAGAAAGAAATGGATGACTAGCCATGCTTTCATCATCAAGTTGCTCAGATGAAAACAAATAAAAAAAGCTGGGGTTAGTACTTTATTTTGTAAAGAAACAATGTGTTTACAGTTTATTGGTGAAGAAGAGAATCAGCTCAAAGGAGGTCTTTCTTAACTTCTCCCTGTAAATTGCATGCCCCGTTACATGCACTGCACAGTAACACTGCTTCCTATATGCACTGCAGCCTGCCATTTGCAACCCAGATGGACTGGACTGGATTAGACATCTGATCTGTAGAAGAGTTAGACACAGAATTGATACCTAGGAACTTCTGGATTAAAGTGGCTCAAGTACCAACTTAAGTTCAAATAGTAACCCAGCTCAGGATACCAGGTAAGACACACTTCAACACCACTGCCATACATTAAATGGCAAGACAACAGTAGGTAGGGGAGGGACAAAAACTGGCAATGAGCTCACTCTGTGCAGGTACAGCCTGGACTACTTGCAAGTGGCATGTGAATGAAGCACAAACCCCTGAAAGCTGCTGTGTGTGCTGAGCTACTTGAAGCTGACGATGGCTGCCTGTGGGGCGGAGGGTAGCACTCAAGTGAACAGGTTTGAGAACTAAGCAAAGTGTTGAGCAGTTCCTGAAAGGTGTTAGGGAGGTTCAGGAGGAGTTGAGAATTCTCTGCACACAGCATTATATCCAGCTTTGCAAAATATCTGGGAACATGTGCTTCACATGCATGTGCCTACTTAAACTGATACTACATCCAACCTCACTTATCTCAAACTCAGCAACAGATCACCCAAAGAGCAGTACTTAAATGCTTGGTCTTTGTTAACTAGCTCTTCCTCCTTGATCTCTCTAATTATTCTAATCCCTTCTTCCTCCAAAAATAATGCAGCTACCAAGATCTTCTTTTTCCCAACATCACATTGTCATTTCTTTCCCTGAATGCCCCCTTTTATTTGTTATTTTCTCTCTGATCTCCTTTACATTCTTCGCTAACCCTACCTTTCTTTTCCCTCCCTACTTACCGACCCACCAGGGGATCACCCTGCCCTTAGCTCTGCCGCTCCGAGGAGTAACCAACCCCTTGTACAGACACAGATAACTACAAACCATGTGGCTGAACATTCTTCTTGGGATGACACACCAGTACCACTACCTTTCTTCTGGCAAACCCCACCCAATGGACTACTCCTTCAAACCCACCAAATAATTGGCTAGCACACAATGGAAAAAACAGGACAGATGATATTTCTTTATCTGTTTACCTGCTATGGGCATGCTTCCGCAACCTAAGTACTAGCTAGCAGTAAATTTGCTATAACCATTAAAGCTCCTTGAAAACTATCTTGGCACACAGAGTTTCTCATGTCACACGTGTTTAACTCCCCTTCTAAACAGCACACCTCATCTGGAGCCCGAGCAGCGATCCTTGCTGAGGAGGGAGAAGGTGCTGTTAGAGAACTGCTATAAATGGGCATATGCTAGGTCAAGTGCTAGCACGTGTTAGTGTGAGCAGATTGAACAAGTCCCTTGCATAGCCCTGAGAAAGGGGGAATTAAAATCATCTTTATCATCTGCTTTTTGCAGTAGAAGGATTTAGCCAGTATGATATTCTAAGCCTAGCTTTTGTGTATCAAAACAGAACTAAAAATAGAAAACTCCGTCACTGTTTAGTTGTTCGAGAAAATATAACATAATCAACATTTTTCTTGCTGCTCTCTCAGAAGCACTATAGTAGTGACAATAATCTGTAATTGGGAATCTAGCAAGCTCTGGGGATTTTTACAGCCCGGAACCCTCTAAGTCCAAAATAGCTCCACAATAGAATGTATGTTACAGAAACTGTGGATTTATTTATGCACACAGAAATACTGTGAAAACTTCAGGAGAGGTTAGGAATACAATAAACTTAAATTTCTGTAGCTCCTTTGCTAACCAGCTGAACTAACCAGATTATTTAAGTCTGTGTCTGGTTTTTATCCACTACTAGGACACAAACAGCCCGGCACTAAAACACAGTAGTACTTTCTAAGAGCCAAGCAGTGCTACACAACAGCAAAAAACATATAAAGAATTCTAATAGCGTTACAGGAGGAGAATTTAGGCTGCACATAAGGTAAATGGAATTCAGATGCATTTTAGTGGGGAAAGGCTAAAAGGTTTTTCATCTATAGCGTATGTAGTATGCTCCCAGTGCTTTAAGAGCTGGAATGTCTAAGTTATTTTTTTGTTTGTTTGTTTTTTAAAATCTGTTGTCCTGTTTGCACTGCAGTAAGCTCTGGTGATAACTGACCAGAAGAGGTTAGCTGGGACACGGCGGCCCCCCTTGAGCCATGCAGCCTTCTTCTGGGTCACCCCACTGCCTTTTGGGGCACAGCACACAGTCCTGGGCTGTGACAAATTGCTTCTTTTCCCAGTGCAGTGCATGGGAATTTCTCTGTCCCTCTGGGCATCCTCAGGAAAAGAAAAGAGGTGCTATGGAAAGATGCAAGAAGCCACCCAGAGCTCGGGTAGTTCAGTCACTGCCTGCTGGCACCCTCCAGCACACACCGGGCACCTCATCGGTTGACTGACAGCAGAACCAGGGCTCCCTAAATGCTGCTGCCAGCAGGCCAGGCCAGAAGCTGGGGGACAGCCCTCACAGGCCTGGCCCTGCTGGGGAAGTCTTCACCTAAGAGGATCCATGAGAAATGAAAAGGTGTAAACCTGCCAAATCATAACTGCTTTTAACATGATACTAGCAATGGTTTGTGTGCAAGGAAATGGAAGAACGTGAGAGACAGCTAAACAAAGGCGATGCCATGAGCTGGTGGCACAGGCACCACGTCCCAGGAAGAAAAGGGAACTCGGGCAGGCAGCTCCTCCCTGGCACTTTCTTTGACAGAGTCTCGTTTTAAACTTGCAAAATGTAACCCTGTGAGGTCACAGAACTCCAGAGTAATCTAATGAACCCCTGACATCTACTTCTTCTCACCAAAGGTCCCAGATTTCAAGACACAAAAGCTAAAACAATTCCCAGTAGGTCTCTTACAATCATCTTGATGTGTCTGTGTCGAACTGTATTTTCACACCGTCCCCTTCCTCTCTCCTTTGACTGGATAAGGAGATAGGAGGAAAAAAAATACCTATGAAGACTGATGCCCAGGGAACCCTCATAAATTCACTTCCTGTCAGTCCAACAACAGGACCCCCTGGGAAGCTGGGAGGGGGAGCCTTCTCACAGCAGTCCAGTTACCAAAAGCCACTGCTCCCATGAAACATGCTGACCTTGCAGGGCCAACTGTCCTAATAATATGAAGGCATCATACAATTTGAGGACTGTAAATTACTTTTTTAACTCGGGACGTGTGGGGCACATCTCTGGCACGCTGGTTCCCGGTGACGCTGTTTGCATGTCTGTATCACTTGAGAATTACCCTGAGTCTGAAAGATTCATGTCCTGCACAAATTCAATTTCAGAACAAAAATGTGATTCTTCAGACATCAAGTTTCAGGCAGTCACTGCATCCATCATAAGTTTTGCAAGCTGGCTTTATCACTGCCCAGTGTTGCATTCTATTTCTCAGAAATATAATGCATGTTATCTGGTACAGTCCTACCCAGTATTTCCAAAATCTTCTAGAAATAAGCTGCTCATCAATTCTTTTTCTTCAGGGTTTGCCATATACCTACAGGAATTCAGTAGTGATGGCACTTCTGTCAAGTTCCAGATTTGCCTTTCACAGTTCTATATCTTGGATCTTTTTCATTTTGCAGTTTTCAGGCATATTATGCCTTTTGTGGCTACTCGTGTGTGAAGGCATCCTACATAATCTGAGGTGGTATCTCCTGCTCATTTTGTTTCTGTACAGCCTCCTGGAGGCTCTGAGGCAGAATTTTTGCATGCCAGTACACAAAGCTACCCACACATTTCTCCATCTCCTAACTGTAAAAAAGAAATTGCACTTAAAAACATGTTTTAGTTTAGCTGTATCCTCGAAACCCTGAATTCTGTGAAACTAGAATGAACTAGTGTAAATCAGTGCTCCTACCACTAAGACCCGCCCTGCAACCCTTTCCAATCGGGGAATCTAAAATTACCATATTTACAGCATCTGCAGCGGAGCCAAGTACAAAACAAGATGAATAGCTGTGACGCACAAGGCAGAGTGTGGAAGTATGCAGCTGGGCCTGCAAACAATATAGGCACTCGGCACTGAAGTCCGTCTAATGCTTTTCACAGACCAGAGTGACTAAAAGGGGAAGGGGGGAGGGAGGAGAAGAGAAATTCCAGGAAGATGAGTGAAAACACAGCAGAAATCCCAGGCTGCTTCACTAATGGGTAATTGAAATGACTCACAAAAGGTCTAGTAGGGAATTCAATTAATTAGGGACGTGACTGCACTGAGGGGAGGAGGGAAAGAAAAGAATGGTGGCCATACAAGAAAATCTCTCCTCTCCATTCACTTAAAAAAGGGCCTGGAAGAAAACCTCAGGGGAGGAAAAAGCCAAGTTTTTCAAGGCAGGGCCTCTACCCGATCTCACATTATACACAGAAAAAGGCCACAGTCAAACTGCCTTAGCTTCAGGGGAGGAGAAAAGGACACTTAAGTATATCCTTATTCCACCCCTCCTTCTCTGTCTAATGAAAGAAAGCAAAATAATAAAATCTGGTATATTAATTACATCACCATTAGGAAGACTGGTAACAAGAAGCTGTGAGGACAAGGCAGAGGAATGATGTGGGATAGCTTAACACAATGCTAATAGCAGCTGTCTCATCATAGCAGCACTGCTTATTCCTTCTGCCAATGAGAAGGGCGATAGGAAGCAGTGGGAAGAGGATAAATGAGAAGAAACTGGGGACAGATGAAGGAAAAAATGCAGTGCAGGAAAGCAGAGAGAAGTGGGAATGGGTACAGGCAGGAGGACTGGAATTAACAAAAGCAAGGAGAAAAAAAGGGAAAAGGACTGGATTGAGAGATGAAAGGAAAAGGGGAAGGGAATGGATGAGAGAAACAGGAGAGGGAAAGGCTGTAAAGGAGGAGAAGAGCAGATGTGGGAAGGGTCAAAGAAAGAAGGAGCAGTTTCACAATCAGTCAGCAGTTCGAACTTGCAGTGATGGGTGCATGGGAACAGCGATGTTGATTCAGCAACCATCTATTGACAAATACTGCTTCCAACCAAGCCTCAGAGACTAAATTTACACTAGTGCTCATTTAGAAATCTCCAAGAATGTGCAACCTAAACTTCCAGGCCCACAACTAATCATTACTGGTAGTGGAACAACTGGGCTTGATATAATGACCGGGGGCAAGTGTTGACTCATGGGACTGAAAATGGGATCTGCAACCATTCAGGATAAAGTTACCATAGCTTGAAACCTAGCTGTTGTTAATTCTGACTCCAGGCTATTGCTGGCAGGCTGGCTGTTCAATTGCTTTATACAAAAGACCTTACGGTCATTGTTTACCTTCATGAATCATGATGAGATCTAACAAAAAGTACTATGGGGTTCAGTGCTGCATGTCCTCTGAAGTCTTAGATATGCTCTCACGCTCAAGGATCAAGATACTATCGCTGTGAAAGGTTGGCAAAGTTTGCAGTATGCTGCATGTTTGTGCAATTATCTGAGTATTTCTGTTCCCAGGGCTGTCAATCTAACATCTTAGCAAGAAAACATATAAATCAAATGATACTCCTTTGCCAGTAAGCTGACCAATAATGTCAGCTCCACTGTCAAATATTTCAGAAGAGCAAAAGATACACACTTTATTTACTGTAGAGCAATGAAGATATGACAAGAAAACAATTCCTATGTAGTCAAGACATACCAGACCAGGAAGAAAAAAGCAGTATTTAGGTAACAAGAACCAGTAGGATCCAAATATCTTTATATCAGCCTGGAAATACACTTGTGTCCAGAGAGATTCCAGTAACCACATCCAGTCTTTCACAATGTTTAAACTAGATTCATGCAAAAATGAGTGTACAGAAATTCCTAGCTGATTCTGAACCAACCTTCCAATGTGACAGCAAAGAGTGCTGTGCTGTTGAAGGAATCATCTTTCAGAAGAGGTGTAAAACTCAGATCCAAATTCCTACGGCTAGGTTAAGAAAACCTTGGAAATTTTGTGAACATGTTGTTGGTGCTCTGGACAAATGTAAGGGTGTTCTCATTTCTACCAGCTGGGCTGCTAGTTTCTATGGAAAAGGACTGCAAACAATGTGCATTCGGTGCCTAGGTGTCCATGCAACAATGCGACTGTCATACAAGAATTACAATACAGCTATAAAATGTCAGTTAAGTCAGGCAATCCCAACAGCAAATTCAAGCTGGGCAGCTAAAGCACCGCTCGACACAGTACTTTATTCTGCTTCAAAGCTCCATTCTTTTCAAATTCTCTCTAACATGTCTAATGAAACAGGCAGTGTAAGGTGCTCAGAAGGTCATCAGTTTCTATCCGGAGTGCCTCCAAAATTCAACAGGGCCTTGATTCCATTACCAATATAATTTTGTTCTTTTTACTGGGTCTCGATCAAGTTGCATTCACAAGAACTGCAGGCTAGGTCAACATGTACCTCAAGGCTGTCTGGATTCTGTTAAGCCAGGCTTGGGCTTTTTGTCCAGATCCTCTTCTCCCTCTCTTACAAAACACTCAACAGAAAAAAGAAAATTCCTCTCTCTTCTACAAAATTAAAATAATTAAAATAAATTTCTTTTATCTCTCTAATTAAGTACCATCCTGTATTCAGTCAGCTGACAGCACCAAAGAATGATTTATCTGTATTCCACAATGTCACCCTCCCTCCCTGATCTATTCAAAGTCTCTTGTACATATTTAATCACTCCTAGCCAGGTCTGGCTAATGAAATGCAGGGCCTTGCCCTGACCTGACCTTGCTATTTCTAGTTTGGTGCAGCACATCCTCTGCTAGTTGGTTAAAAAAAAAAAGAGATGTTTCTCTCCTCTCTTGGATTTAAAGGCCTTATTACTGGCAGGGAGTATGGTCAAGGACACTGCTGAAAACAGAATGAATGATTGTGAACACTGATTTGCAAAACTCCTACAAGTCCAAAAAGAACCACAACTCAAGTGCAAAGTTTTTTCCCTTTTTCTCTTTGGCTAGCAAAGACTGGTGGTCACTATTCATCTACTGAGAATGGCTTATGGCTAGAAAATTCTGTAAGAAAATTGCCTGCTCAAATTGTTTGCAGCACTCTTTCATAAAGCACTGGTATTCATTCTACAGTTTTGGGCACTTACTGCAACTAAAGATGTTGTTCTTGGTTTTCCCCTTCTGCCCTTTTCATTTGCCAATACTGCAATTTAAAATCTATTTTCCCTTTCTGAGAGCTCATAAAGAGGTGTGATCCCATTTATGACCACTTGGGAAACACTGGATGTTGAGTTAGCCCTTTTGTCACATGGTGTTGGTTGTAGGAATTTATCAACATGCCAATCAGAAGTCAGAAACTTTTCCAGTGTACAAAAGGACAACATTCACATGGTGATTCATGTGGTCTCCTTAAGCCGAGTTTGTTTTCAAATGGTTTATGATTTTGTTGGCCATGAGTTTTGGTGTTGTTTGACATACCGAGTTGCTGGAGGAACCATAAACCACATCTGAAGACAGCAAGGGCAGGGGCCATCTTTTTACTCTTTGTATGTACACAATGCCTTATATTGCAGGGCTCTGGATACTGAATAGGGGTCAGAGATGCTATTGAAAAACAAGCAGTAACGAATAGCCTGCAAGGTTCTGCAGGTACTCAGACTGTCAGAGAAATCAGGCTCAGTGCCTCCATTCACCATTGTTCCTCCCATTACACATCAGTGGGGTCACGCCAGAGAAAATGGTGGTAAGATGAAGATGCCATTAGACAGCTATCCAAAAATAATGGCCTACATCCCATGAGGCACTGTCAGCTAAGGACCAGGTATACAGACCACATTTCTAATGGCCAGAATCAGTTTAACAAGTCCTTATTACCTTTCCTGCTTACACTGGAACTGACATCAAAAGAGTTAGATTGGCATTTATGAGTCCAGTCTTTTGTCAGCTTCACTAAAACAAACAGGTTCAAGTTGCAACATTCTGCTGAATAGTAGGATGTTTAGGGATTTCTTGAAGGAAGAAATGTTAAAGCATGTCTGCAGTCACTAAAGTGAACAATACAGCTGTTATCTTCCTCCTAACACCATTTACCAGGTTCTTTTTTGTATGCTTTTCTACACAGACAACACAGCAATCACATTCTGTATCCCAGTCTACAACCTTTTCAACCACTGATTGCTTGCAACCAAGTCTGAAGAAAGACAGAGGTTTTCAAACACCTGTGAGATCACCGAAACTCAGTGAAAACAGATGGCTGAGTAGAGAAGAGTTCCCCTAACTATGGCAACTGCAGAAGAATTTGTAGATACAGCCAACCAAGCACAAAGTACAGGTCTGTACCAAGCCACACTTCCTTAGTTTACTGCACTCAGATATTTGTCAGAGATTCAAAAAAAAAAAAAAAACAAACAAACAGAAATTCTGTTTGACAGCAAGAAGTGGGAACACACAGCTGTCATTGGGCTTGTGCTGCCAGTCTTTCACACCGCTATAACACCTGCAGCTGAAGGTACCCTTTGCCGAAAGAGGAAGCTGTACTTCATTAGCCCACCTGATTTCAGAAATGAGGTCTGACACTGGACCCAATCACTGCCACTGTGAACAGCTGGCAAAAGACACAGACCCGTGCTGTCCTCCACCTCTTTGGTCCAGCCTTGCTGCATCCATTGCACAAATGCTCACCTTACTCCCCAGGATGTCAGTCCACAAAGCAAAAGCAGCAAAAAGAGCCTCTAACTATAAGGTGAGCAGATTTCATCTAACCCTCCTGTGGGGTTAGATGAGCACCACAACTAATGCAGAAGCTGGCCTTCAGCTGGCCAACTGCTGGTGACTGTAAGTTGCGAGATTAGCATTAGTAAAACCTGAAAGCTGCCTATGAGGCCTCAGCCAAATGTCTGCACCCAGTGCTCCTCACCCAGCAGAGGAGCTCCTTGGAATGTGCACCAGGCACCCTGCTGAGGCCAACTCTAAGCAAGTACCAAACTGTCATGAAACCAAAGACAAAGGCAACATTCAGCCACTTCCCTCCCCTCCACCACCCCTCCAGACAGATTTCCCGTCTGCCCTGGGACCCAGCCCCACTGCAGCTACACAAAATGGAGTCGGGCACATGACACGCAGAAAAAGCACCCTCAGATTGTCTGAGTCCTTTCTGGTTTCGTGTCACGCAGCCTGCTGCAGGCATGTCTGTCATGATTTTATGCTACAGACATCAAGATTATTAAGTGCTGAATCTTCCTTTTTAGGCTGTTCCTGATGTTTGGCAGAGCTGGAGAACGCTACCTCGGGGTGCTCCTTCCCTGGGAGCCCTGACGGGATGTTGCAGTAAGGCCACATCCACACAGCTAAAACCACAGAACTGAAAAACAGCTGTGAAATCCAACCGTGTCTGATCTGCTTCAGTGTTCGGCCTGTCTCTGTGGGGCCAAATTTGTTTGACTCAAAGTAAAAATATGAGTTAGCACAATTCACTAGATGAGGCAAAAGCATTTTTGGAAGATTTTTTTTTCAACCCACTTGTAACAAACAAATTTGGGCCACCACCCATACATGCCAGAAAAAAATGTTTATCTTGCTTAGCCAAAATTGAGCAAAATAGATTTTTTGGCAGCGTGGACAAAACTTTAGGCCTGATTTTTTAAGGTCCCCTCCTAACTCCAGTTTTCCATTCCCCACCCTTCAGAGTTTCTCAGATGATTCTGTCCCTGATGACCTTTCAGTTTGGGTAGTGTCATTGTAATTTCTTCTCCCTTACAGCTCTTTGCTTCCCTTTAGCCTTATTTTGCATTTGCTTTCTTTCTATCCTGTTTAATGGAAACATATTAAAGGACCTCTGATCTCTGCCATTCCTACTGTTTGTTTCTCGAAGCACCCTCCCCTAGCCAAGGGCATACCTTGATACCTCCTGATTAAACTTTCAAGGTATTAAATGATTGGGACGCAAGAATCTTAACAGTGGCCTAAGAACATCAACCCCCCCCTCCAAAAAACAAACAAACAAACAAACAAAAAAACTTTTATTTACATGTGTCTTACTAGTCTTACTAATATATATGTGATATACAAATATATGTACAGATCAACATATATATTTTAATATTCTCACCACTTCCTCAAAAACTAGGACAGAAAAGATACATGTAAGGAAAAACAGAATAAAGTGAGATTTCTGAGCAGGACAACTTCAGAAGGAGAGGAAAACAGACCAACTCAATAATTTAACATGGAAAACTGGATTCTATAAATTCCTGATACACTGGACTTCCTTCTGATACTTTATAAATTAACCATATAATGGATTGCAAGAATCCTGTGGTTTTAGTTTCATCAGTATGAACCTTTTATAAGATAGCTCAGAGTCCAAAAAGTCAACTGGAAAACTTTCACCATTCCAGCTAGAACCTTCTAAAATTTTATTTGATTTTTTTTTTTTTTTTTAAATATAGGAACTCAAAGTCATACCGAGTCTCACACCATTCACAGTAAGCACTGAATAGTTTCACCAGGCTAATCAGACTAATCTACAGTAAGGGCTGGGTAATATTTATTTTCTGCTGAATACCTTTCCTGAAAATTGTCTCACTGTCTCCAGAAATTTTAAATCACAGTGGTAACCAGTTGTCGTGGGGATGAAAAGAAACAATTCTGCACAAGCAGTTGTTCAAGACAGACTCCCCAGCGAATTCTTATTCTGAGTTTGTATCTGCATGCTTTAGTAAGCGCCTCCAACTATTGCCTCAGACTTACTTTTCGGAATATATGAGCACTTGAAATTGGTTCACGATAAACATGTCAAGAGCCCATTTTATCATTTCTTAATTGAAAGCAGGTCACTAAAAAAAAATTTGTCCATGTTGAGAATGCAAAAAAGCATTTGAGAGGGATATGACAAGTATTGAAGCAACACTGAAAGTTCCAATGATGTTTAAAGCTTTGTACACAATGCTGTTCAGGAGAAGAGAATCTCTGCTTAGGCAACCTCTGTACATACTTCACAGTCACATCAGGATTGGCTCCAAACAAAACATATATGCATATACCATGTTAGTAAGTGATCAACAACTACCGATACTAATCACAAACTTAGAAAATGCCACGAAAAGCTAAATGACATCTAGAACACGTTAACTACATCTGGATGGAGATCAGTGATGAGTGATGACCCTCAAGGGTCTGTTCCGGGACTGATTATCTTCAATATCTTCATCAATGACATAGACAGCGAGATCAAGTGCACCCTCAGCAAGTTTGCTGATGACACCAAGCTGTGTGGTGCGGTGGATACGCTTGAAGGATGGGATGCCATCCAGAGGAACCTGGACAGGCTGGAGCAGTGGCCCAGGCTAACCTCATGAGCTTCAACAAAGCAAAATGCAAGGTCTTGCACCTGGGTTGTGGCAACCCCCACTATCAATACAAGCTGCGGGATGGAAGGATTGAGCAGAGCCCTGCCGAAAGGGACTTGGGGGTACTGGTGGATGACAAGCTGGACATGAGCCAGCAGTGTGCCCTCACAGCCCAGAAAGCCAACGGCATCCTGGGCTGCATCCAAAGAAGCGTGGCCAGCAGGGCAAGGGAGGTGATCCTGCCCCTCTGCTCTGCGCTGGTGAGACCCCACCTGGAGTGCTGCATCCAGATGTGGGGTCCTCAGCCCAGGAAGGACATGGAGCTGTTGGAGTGCATCCAGAGGAGGGCCACAAAAATGATCCAAGGGATGGAACACCTCCCATCTGAGGACAGGCTGAGAGAGTTGGGGCTGTTCAGTCTGGAGAAGAGAAGGTTCCGGGCAGACCTGATAGCAGCCTTTCAATGTCTAAAGAGGGGCTACAAGAAAGAAGGGGACAGACTCTTTAGCAGGATCTGTTGTGATAGGACTAGGGGAAAGGGTTTCAAGTTGAGAGAGGGGAGATTTAGACTGGATATACAGAAAAAGTTTTTTATGATAAGGGTGGTGAAGCACTGGCACAGGTTGCCCAGAGAGGTGGTGGATGCCCTGCCCCTGGAGACCTTCAAGGTCGGGCTGGACAGGGCTCTGAGCAACCTGATCCAGCTGTAGGTGTCCCTGTTCTCTGCAGGGCAGTTGGACTGGATGGCCTTTAAAGGTCCCTTCCAACTCAGATGGTTCTATGATTCTATTAACTCTCACATTCTGGCTGAGAGTTGTCGTGTATGTTACTATGAGATCCGAGTCCTAGAGGGGTCAGAAAACAAACGGTGTATTAAGAGCTTTGGAAGAATTCTGGAGATTTAAATTTCTGTTTTGACCATGAACCGTAAGTGGACATGGGCTACAGAAAAAGGTAGATGAATCTGGGCCACAGAGTAATAGAAATTCTTAGTCATCCAAAGAAATAGTGACTTAATTTAAGTGATAAATGTGTCAAAGCAAATTCCCTGTTTTTAGCATCCTACGAAGTAGATTCCACCATTACTATGTTTTGGGAATCTGATGAAAAATGACAATACCAGGTATTTTGTTTAAGAGAAGAGTCTTTGCAGGGGTCCAGGTAACTCCGTTCATGTTGGCAATTTCCATGTTAACAGGTCAGGAATAATCTGCTCTATTAAATAATGGAATGAGATCATTTCTCTTCACAGTAGTTACATTTTTTCTGATATAGCCCAGATTTAAATGCACACTGACTATTAGGTGAGAACTCTGTTGTCCATTGCCAATTCCTGAAAACTTGAATGTGCTTTCATTTCTTTATAGCCAATTGCAACTTTTTTTTTTCCCCTACTGGAAAAAAAAAAAAAAAAAAAAAAAAAAAAAAAAAA
>VXAV01003009.1:126083-170071 GCA_013399715.1 Alectura lathami
AAAAAAAAAAAAAAAAAAAGTAAAAGCAAAAGCAATATCCAATCCCTAGCCTTCAGAAGACTCTACAGAACACACAGATGACACCCTATACTGGGGTAACATATTTCGTTAGATAATAGATGAACAGAGATTTCAGATGGTATGTAGGGATGTAATATTAACATCAAATACATTCCAACTCCTTTATCTAATCTAATGCACCATTTAGCAGCTGATATATCAGGTCAAGTCTTTGAATCAGTTTCGTGCCATGGGAGTAAAAGATGCCTAATGTTTGAATAATCAACCTTTTGACAAAGATGAACTTGATCAGTAATAAAGATTGTTTCCAATCAATGATCTTCAAAAGGTCTCTTCTGTTTCTTTCCAGATGACTACACAAAACATCACAGTACATAAAATATCTTGGCCTAATCTGCTGCCACTTGTTTCCTTCTTTGTCATTATTTCTTGAGCTTTATGAGGTACTTTTGTAACTGCTTGGGGCCTAGAAAAGGCATGCTCTTGCTTTCATATGGAAACTGTAAGCACTTGCATCCTTCCCCTGCCAGAACACACACATGCACACAAGCTGGCACATTCTTCTAATTACAAAAGTTAAAAGAAAAAAATCACAGCTGTAATATTAATAGCAAAAACATTCTGGTTCATGTCTGGTTACACTCAGGTGAACGCTGATAAGTCATGTGTGAGGTTCTGATACACAGCTCTGACACTGCAACACCACTCCTAGCACGCCTCAGCCTCTGTTTGACATTGTCATGCACCTCAATCCTGAATGGGTACTTGCTGTTCCACTCCAGCATTAATAATATACATGATTTATTATAGTTGGCCATTGTTGGTAGCTGCTTTTTACAAAAACAAAAAATAAATATATGGGCCTTCATCTCCCCCCAGGATCTCCAGCATCAATACAGATATGCAACTACACCAAATGCCGTAACATTGCTTCTTCCAAATGATAACTTTCAGATGTCATTCATGAACATGTGCAAAATACACGATGAAGAAAATCTATTCTAGTTTACCTTCTTTGTGTGTCTTGTTGCACAAGTAGTTCAGCAATACAAATAACACATCAAATTAAAGTACCATTGTTAAACAAAACCATCTATACTGTGCAATTGGGTCACAAATTAAAGTGGTGGGCTCTGTATCATCTTGGCCAGTTTAGGGGGTAAATACATGGTTTGCTTGAGGGTCCAGGATGAGCTGTACCAGATGATTTTTGGTAAATCTGTGTTACATTTACAACATGGGCAATTTGGTTTGGAAGCAACCCTAACAACATTTATAAGAGTGGACTAAGGTTAGATTTTAAAGCAACAATGTGGAGGCAAATCACAATGTCTTCTCTCCTGGCAGTCCGAGCACAGCAGTTCTCTGCTGCTTGTTACACTCAGGCAGTGCTTGCAAAAAGTCACTGAGTACCCTGATGAAGTGAGTGTCTGACCTACCTGTAGCACTCCTCCAAGTGGCACAAAATTAAACACTGGGGACTAGCATACCACGGCATTCCCTACAGTATGTTCAGCACAACAACAGCCCAAGAACAAGAAACACTGAAGAACACTGAAAGAATGGCATAGTATATTCGGACCATCATCTAAGCACCGGTTCTCCACAATACAAGCTGATATGCAAAACCAGAGCTTAAGTAGGAAAGGGAAAGGGTTGCCAGACACTAACGGAATGTTAACTTTCCAATCTTGGGAAAATTCCTTCATCACTATTGACTACCATAATTTAGTCATTGCTTTGCAGCTTGATTCAACAGCCGAGAAGGATGTCTAATGAATTTCTTACAGATCGCAAGAACTCTTACAGATCGTAAGAGCTCTTTTTAATAAAAATTATTTTTTAAACATTCCAGGTTCAAATCTAATGTGTCTATGAATGTCTAATCAGTTTTGCTTTCTTTCTCCTCTCACTTTCAAACTCTGGTCTCCTGGACAACCACAAAGCAGCAGAAGAAACTTCCAGTAATTCAGGACATTTTTGCAATCACTAAACCTGGTTTAAATGACCTTATAATAGCAGGCAGTACTCCGCTTCATGGAAAACACTCTGGCCTGAAGGACCACTATCCTGTCAGAGGAACGATGACGGTTGCTGCCTCAAGGCACCACCGCTGTACAGACCTGCCTTAACTTTCCCCTTGGCCTGGGACAAAGGGGCACGCTGCAGCAGAGCTGTGCTGATATTCATCCATTGGTGAAGTGAGGCTGCATCGCTGTCGAAACCTCAGTTCCTGCATCGTAGGTTATAAAAGAAATGCTCAAAAACAGCAAACACACAGCAGTGGGCAAGCTGTGCTAGGTAACTCCTCATCTGTAAGTCAAATTGAATTATACCACTGGAACTGTGAGCACCAAGGGCCCCCCTAACCCAGGGTTTGTCCGTCCAGCAGCACCACATCCAGGTCTCTGCAGAAAGCAGCTGCATTCCATGTGCTGCTGTGGGTCCAGAAGAGCGGCCTGGCCCCGTGAGGCAATCTAGAGGAAAAGCGGGCACTGCGCTCCAAGCACCTGTCCCCTCCTCTGGCACAGGCAGCACTACTGTTCTTTCTAAAAATCCCCTGCTCTTAGCAAGGTTTGTTTTTCTAACTGGTTCCCAGAAACCTCTTGGGGGTTCCAAGACCAGAAAAGTAATTACTGCATTACTTTGGCCACAGACACAATATCAACCTTGTTAGACTTGGCCTGTGGAGACAGCCAAACACCTGCTGCTGCAGCATTTATTTGATAAGCTTCATGGTTCGCTAACATAAACCTGATCCTGCTGACCTGCAGGAGGATGAAAAGAGAGGGGGGGAAAGGGTGGAGCAGGTAGGCGATCCCACGGCCCGCGGCCCAGCCGCCTGCAGCCCGCTCTCCCAGCAAGCTCCCATTTCTTTTTGCCTTCTTGTTTCCTGGTGAGAGCTTCAGAGAATTGGTTTTCCCCCTGCAGTTATGCAAGCAGATGTGGAAGAGGCTAGGATTCCCATGCCTTATGACGGATTAACTGACAAGCATGGGATCAATACGGGAATTGTTCTAGCTCTGGCCGCATCTGTAGCCTTCCGAAGCAGACAGAATAGCTGCACACACTCGCGTTGGCATAGTGGTGTGCTCTGAAAGGCTGGCTTAGTACCAAAGTCCATTAGTTAACAGCAAGGGGGGAAGGAAGGGCTGCAAATCAGTCAAATCAACAGATAAAAGCTTGGGGAGAAAAGCAGATGTAGAAATAGAAACTTGATTTTCATTCCTTAAATGATGCAGTTTTCTGGTCTAGGACAAAAAAAGAAAGTGGGGGTGGGTGGAATGAAACGAGGTTTTGTCCACAACAGGACAATCTCCTCCAATGGATACTGCCAAAGAAAAAACAAAACAAAACAAAACAAAACAAAACAAAACAAACAAACAAAAAAAAAACACAGAAGAGCCAGGGGACTTAGCAGGAAGAAGAAAATAATTTTCCTAACTCATGCTCGATATCAGGAAACTTACTCTTCTGACAGGTTAGCTTGCTCCCCTCTAGGCTTCAGTTTTTCTTTAGGTAGAAGGAATCAAAACCAGACTATGCAGAAAATCAGGAAAGCACACACCCATTTATCTGTTAGTTGTGATCTACATGGAAAGGGTTTGACCTCAGGACGGCGACTTTTCTAGCATGCCTCCATCTGTACATGTTGACAGTGTGTCTTGGAGATACACAGTATGATTCACCCGCTTGGGAGACAGCGAGAAGCAGATGAATCACTGTGGATGACATCAGGGCCAGCCCAAACTTCTGTTCAAGCTTGGCAAAAATCTGAACACTAAACCTCTGAACATGTGTGGAATTGTCTGCATGATCATCTTCCACCTTATTTCACCTTCTTCTACTGGCTCAGAACTCCAGGAACTTTGTTTCCTGACGCAGAAAAAAATGCAAAAATTCAAATAATATGCCACAAGACATTTTCTGGACAGATCCAACTCAAATCAAAGCGAATATCTCAAAGGAAAACATCTCCTGTGGACTCTCAAGTTCAGTTTTGCAGGTATGTGAAATTCAGATAACAGGTAATAAACATCTGAAGTTTTGGGCTAGTACCAAAATTCTACTTTTGTATTCACCCTTCACTGTACAGAATCCACAGCATCAAAGCGAAACACTATGTATGCTCAGAAAACCAGCATTACTGGATTCCCAGAGCTCCAGCGCAACCAACTGTCCTTCATTTCTGCTTTTACTGACCAGCCTGTTTCTCTCCCAACAAGTATGAGATTTTTTAGAACTCGTACAAAGATGAGAAACAAAGAACCATAATATTAGGAGACCCTTATGGAAAGTATTGCAAGCAACACCACAGAAGTCTAAGTGAATTTGAAACATGCTAGGAAGACTATATTGTATGGAAGTCTGTGGGTACAAACAACCCACGAAGTGCTTCCCAGCATGATAACCTTGAGAGCAATGAATGATGTGACCAACTCCTGGTAAATGCACCAGAGTGATCCACCTTGGTTTCCTTGAAAATTCCTGATGACTGAAGCCAGTAACTTCATTCTTTGTTCACCATTTTGCTTCAAACTAACAGAGGTAACTCAAAATGCACTGTTCACCCAGCAGGCAGTGGTGATAAAGAACAGCACGTGGTCCAGAGCTACTAGAGAGAGCAGCAGCGAAACTCCTAGGCTATGGACAACCTCACTGCTTGGAGCCCTCTAAATAATAAAGCCACTTCAATTCAGAAAGGATTAAGAAACATAGACAAAGTACTGCAATAACTATAAAGGCTCTCCTTATGATATTTCTGTCAAAAAAAAAAAAAATTGTATTACAGGATGACCTTCCATATTATTCTGCCTTTTGTTCATAACCCTTTTCCCAAAGTTTTGTACCTAGCCTCTCCAAAGGATTGTAAATGCTCCCTGAAGACCATGTTTCGTGGTAAAATACTGGTAGACTATTACACTAGTAGAATAGTTTTAAGCAAAGTTGAGCAGGCTTGGCAGCAGCTAGGGTGAAGTACCGTTGGTTACCACGCAAGGATCGGCACCCAAGGAGCCTGCCCTGAAACCACACTGAAGTGTGAAGCACCGCAAGGCAAATGAGAAACAATGACAGCCGTACAGCTCGCTCAGAGCATCCCCAAGAGAACAGCCATATGCTGACAACGAACACTGCTGCCGAAAGGAACCAAAATTGTACAACAGATTCTGAAAATAAAACCTCCCAGCAGGCCCTGCTTCCTGTTCTGTTAACAGCCACCCGGCGGAGGAGTGGAGCTTACTCTGAGTCACATAACCCAGGCGCGCACAAGGCATTGAGCCGCGCGTGTGTGCGTGTGACTGCACTGCTCTTGCGCAGCCAGCTACTGGCCCAAGAGAAAAACATGAAAGCAGGATGTCTCTCTTCTCTTTTAGGTGAAAACTGGAAAATTGTGAGATTTTTCCTCTCTGCTGGTAAAACATTAGCAAAAGTGATGCAGGCTCTTCACAGCACAGAGGTAATTAGAGCTCAGCCTAGTACAGGCACTCAGAGGTTACACATCCCATCTGCGGTGTCATGTCCCTGGGAATGTCCAGGATCAAGACCTTAGTGCTACCCCATTTTGTGTGACGGGGAAGGATTAAAACGGACTGGCAGAAGATCAAGATACAATTGTCATGGTAACTGAATATTGTGCTGTCAAACACCTTTTCTTCAAAAGCATCTTCCTAGCTTCATGGTTGTGAAGTCAACACTTACATTGCGAACCCAGAGCAAGCAGCAGAGTAAGCAGTCTGACTTCTCAAACACAGTAAAACAAGTTTCTCAAAAGTAGCTTCCACAGCATAGCTTGAAATGACTGCCTGAAACCCATCCTTCTCCCCAGAGGTTTCTGTTTGAGCATACCTGGTTTCTTCAGCGCAGGATCAATGGAAGAAAGAAACAGTGGCTGTTTGATATGGGCTGGTATAAGACCTATTGAAATCTGTTGGTCTCATACTATGCTTCCTTCCAAGCTAAGAAAGGCAACAGTTAAATACCTCTTTGTTTAGCAATTGCAAAAAAAAAAGGCTGCAAAAAAAACCCTTCCATAGGCTGAGCAGGGTCTGGACCTCACAAGACAAAGGGAATCATGGAACAGACGCCCCCACATGTAGAGGTTAGTGCAAGGAACGGTGCAGCTCTGCCCTGAGAGGAGCAGAACTGATGAACACCAATCAACAGCCTAGGAGGGGGGAGGATGAATGTTGTATCCCTTTCAACACATGAAGAAGAACGTAACATGTGAAGCTTACTGTAAGCCAATGTTAAGTACTACATTTTTACTACGCTAAACTACTGCAGTTATTTCTTTGGTATTTTGCTAGCTGTCACTCAGAGCATGTGGAATACTTATTTCAGCTCATCCTTTAATGCACCTTTTTATTGGTCAAGTCCTGGACAGCTAGTTACTTCCAGTTATTTCTGAATAAAGGTTCAGTCACCCCTGCTGGAGTCACCACTATCTAACATGCCTTGGGTAGAGGGGAGGAAGCAATCTGTCTGAGCGTTACACAAATAATAGACTTACTGACTGTTAGAATAAAAGCAAAAGGACAAAACAAAGTAACTTAAAAGAAGAGTAGAGCAGTTTGTTTATAACAGCATGTGGGGAAGGCCTAGAAGAAACTGGGACAATTAACAGTTTCCAAGAGCCTTTGAGTCATTTTGTTTCAGCCACATTGTGTCTTAATTTCTGGCAATACAAAATATAGGCAGAAACCGCTGAGAAGATTTCCAGTCATTCACTTTCATATTCAAATAGCCTTTCTCACAGCACTGGTACATCAAAATAAACTTGATTTATCCTTAAAACCAGCCTAATTCCCCAAAGTTCTGCAGCATCCCTGCCCTGTTTTCAGAGCATTGTGGTTCACGGGAGGCAGACATGGTCCTGAGGGGGAGGTTCAGCATGTGGTTAGAAGGAGGAAGGACTGCAGGAGAATCCCATGAGAAAACCTAAGTCCTGCTCAGCCTAGCCTCCATTTGAGCTGTTACAGATGTAAGAAATGATTTAAATCAAGGACAGTGTAAGGGATTATGTGTGTACTTAAAGCTTTGGTCAAATTGACTCTTAAAGTAGGAATGCCAAGAAAATGCAAAAATTCTCTTTGGAAAACTATGCCCAGATAAGGCAATATAAGACTTTCTGGGTAATCGTGCAACACTGGGATTATCTGCGTATGTATAGATGGCCTTTAACACTGCGGAAATGGAGCATGCTACGTATGTTTCTTAATTAGATCTCTGTAAATTAGAAAAGATGACAGAAAACAAGACATGAAGAAATTCATTTCTCCACTGTTAAGCAAAACTGGGCAAGAATTAGCAGCGGAATCCAGGTATCTTTGTATCAACCATAAAACTGTATTTCCTCTGACGTTACACATTCGCAGGCACATCCAGAAGAGCAGCAAATTGACGCTGCTGGCCGTGGCTCACTAGCCAGTCGGCAGGAGATGTCCCGCTATACTCATTCAGCTAATAAATATTTGCACATGGGAATGAAGTGCTGCGAAACCATACACCCACAGATACAGTCTCAGCCAGCCCTCCCTTTAAAGGCCTGGTTCTACTCCCTCCTCCATCTCCATCCTTCCTTTAATCTCCCCATTTGCTTTTTTGCTTTGCTTAGATTACAAGTTATCGTCACCATGTACATGAAAACTGTAACCAAAGCCAGTCTGTGCCTAACAATCACTCAAGTCATTTCCAGCTAATGATTTACTGTTTGCTTCACTTCCCCACCCACTGTCTGGCTTTTTTAGGGCAAAGACATAATTTCTTGCATGTTGCTAGAGGACTACATGCACACCAATGGGGCTAAGAATGCAATAAAAAAGATTTAATAGCAAAGGGAATTAATAGAACATTCTAGCATTTTCCCTTCAGCAGAAGACAGTTTCCACTACCGTGGCAAAGTCTCCTATGCCCAGAGCAAGCTAAGAACTGCCTTCTGACAATGCAGTGGAAGTGCTTGGGGCGAGACAGACCCATCCCTTGCTGATCCGATTCTTCAATGGGACAATTCACTGTCTGTTTCTGGGCAGGAATGAATGGAGGAGTTAGATCAATTATCCCAGAGTCTTCAGGATACAATCTGACAGATGATGAAAGGCCTCTAATATGTAACTGAAATACCCTGTACCAAAATATCCACGTTAAACCTCTGTTGATTACAAGCAGGTCTGAGCTATCTCAGACCTTCAGAACAGGAATTGAGTTGTTTATCAGTGAAAGCCAAACTTCTAAAAAGCTGGCTGCCCACTACAGAGCCTTTGTGTTGGGTAAATTAGCTTCAGGAAGAGAATCAAAATGAATTAAAACCACATGGAGATCCTCTCTCTTTACCCCCCTTTTCCCCTTTCCTTTCGCTATATGAATCCCCTCACCAGGAGACAGAGGCCAGTTCAGTCTAATTTAGTCCAGTGTTTTTGTTTCCTAAAGTCCCAGTCTTGGGCTGAGTCCATTAATAGGCTGCAGCTGATTTTAATCTAGATGAACTCAAGACTTCTCTCTTCTTTGGTTTTAAAAAGATTACAAATTGTGTGTTATATAAATAGAGGGAAAAGAGAAAAAAAAAGAACCAGAATGAGTAAAAAATCTGCTCTCCATTAGCTGACCTGCTGAACAGGCCTACGATTCAAATAAAGATGAGAAATGAGAGCTGTGGGGGCAAAAAAATACAGCTAAAAGCTCTAGTGATACTGCGCCCAGATACACTGGTAAGAGGAGATCCAGTGCTGTCTGATAGCTCCCATTACCATCTCAATGCCACAGAAGAGATGTAATGAGACTCCAATAGTGGCAAACCAGATGCCTCAAAGACTGCTCTGATAGTTGCAGCATCCCTTCCCAGTTAAAAACATGTAATTCCACAATTGTGACCTCTTTGTGTCTTTAAAATCCCCAAACAGCATTTGGTCCCTCAGAGAATCCATGTCAGAACTCCAGAAATGTTCTTCTCTGTGTGCTAATGCTGTCGTTTTGGGAATCAAATGCATCTGTTTTAGACAAACCAAGAGAGTACAGACCTACATACAATAAAAATCTCTGTTTTGCCATACGAAGGAAATACAACAGACATAGTAAAAGCACTGGTAATCAATAATAAACAGTAGATACATAGAGGACAGACAGGTATGAGTAAGAGGAACTACACAACCCTAATCAGCTTTACCTGAATACAACCCCTAGCAGTAAATCTCACTCGCAGTGATAAACACACCTGGATTCAACCCAGCAATTTTCCATTCTTTGCTAATGGGGCAAATGTAACTTGGAAGGAGTCTGCATGAAATCACTGGAGGTTTTATTTGCATAATGTTTCTGGAGTTTGACTAAGAGTAGGACTATACTTGTATGTGGGTGGCTGTGGGGCGGGTGGACAGCTGGGTGAAAAACTATGACAAAAGGGATCTTTTCCCATTTCCTGCCTGCGCTTGGTTCGCTAATGAGTACTGCTCTGGGTCACTCTCAAGATTTCTTCATCTGTTGTTGTCTCGTCTGTAAAAGGGGCACCCCAGCAGTGGAGCTGTTGTCAGCTTGTCTTGAGAGTCTATTCGGCTGCCTCTCACCCTGCAGCTGTGTGGGATTGTAAGTGCCTGGCTGTAAACAACGCCATATTTCGTGCTTCTTTTTGGATGGCTTGAAGGCCAGTCTGAGGCCAGATGTGTTTGCTGGTGTAATGTGCTTCCCATTTCTCGTAATAAATGCATATCTCAACAACTATTAATAAAGTGAAATCAGGATTTATCTGTTGTCTTCTTCAGTGTGATTTGTGTTGGAAAGAGAATGTTAATAAAACACAGGGAAGTCTTCAGTCTCTCCTTTCTTCCTGGAATCCTTTAAATATTTAGTCAATGTATTCCTACCAGTAAACAGCCAGGCTGGTGAATCTGATGCCAACAGAAACCTCCTGTAGGAACCAGTATTCCTCTTGCTGCCTTGTGGAAACAGCACCATTTTCCTTCAACACTACTTTATTCTTGTTTCTTTTGCCAGATCAGTTCACTTGAGAAATCTTCCTCCTGGTAATAACCCTCTACCCAAGGAAAAGGAGTAATTACACCCCAATTTTGTTATAACAAAGAGATGCCTTTTGATTTGTATTGTGAGATGGTTTTGAAATAACTTTGCCCTTCCAAGCAGCTGAAGAAGTGAGGCATTTCAGAGAAATGCCCCACAGTTTCTTTCCAACTGAGGTTTTGCCAGGCCACACAGCCCTGGAAGGGGAAGGGAGCCCCTTCCACAGCACAAGGCAGCTCTAACTGCAGCTGCATCAGAACAGCACCTACGTAACCCAACTGTTCCCTGAGTGCACTCCGAAGTTCATCTGGTGTCTTCAGTCACGCTAATGAATGTTAGCTCCTCAGCCAGCTTTACGAGCTCTGCTCGGCAAATGGGGCACAAAAATCCAAGCGGATTCTATCTCCTCTGTGCCTCTTCAGTTTCATTTTAACACACGAGTATAAAAACTAACTGCACACGTAAAACTCCATGACTGGCATAACTGAAGACAACAGTTTTAGCTGGCATGGAAGACACAATTTACTCCATTAAAACCACTCATGATTATATGTGAAAAGGAAAGAGCTCTTTTAGCTTTTAAAAAACAAATAATTTCTAAGGTTGGCAATCAGAAAAACAAAACCAAAATGTTTGTGCTTGTGAACTGAGTACACTTGCTGTGGCTTGAGTAAGATGTGCTAAATGTAATCTTGGATTTTTTCTTCAAAGAACCTCCATATTTTAAGATGCTAGTAATGTAAAAAACCTAACTCTGGGCAGAGTCTTTACCCCACTGCTCCATCTGGGTTTTCAGCATTTTACTCTGCTTTCACATCTACCACGTGAAGTAAAGATCAATCTGTTTCCAGAAGGCTACTTTGGTGGGTGGTCTTAGTTCATTTTATTTCTTAGTTTTATTTTCCAGGACATTCAGAGTTTTCTTTCCTTTTTCATTTTTTTTTTTTTTTTGTGTGTGTGTGTTGAACCTTGTGGTTTTACAGAGCCACAATACTAATAACATAATACGGAATATTTGTTTTATTTCTTCCCGTCTCCAGCATGGATTTACACACAAGTTGATCACCTCCAGAACCACGTTTCCCATACAAGATGTATATCCGATTTGAGCTTGGCCCAAATCCTCATACCTTCATGAGTTTTGTATATGATTGACATACTTTGACCCTTCAGAGAATATTCCATACACTCGACCATCTCAGTAGATTTGTGGAATTCTCCTAATTCCCTTTGCATTCTTATCACATGCTTCCACCCTGTCAAACCAACATGTCCTCAGAATGCTTACATTAAACAAAACCATGATTTTCTCTCACTAGCATTCTTGCTCTGTCTACTCTTCATCTGACTGCAGTAATGTTGGCAGAGCCTTCACAACATGTATGTTCTGAGCCATCTGTTACAAAAGTTTGCAAGCAGTCTTCTGAAACTCATGTCTTACAGGCTGGAGAAAGCAAAGCTCTTAGCTGTGCTAACCAGTAGAACAGAGTTGTGAATGCATTTAGATTACGGAATTATGGAAACAGATTCTGTCATAAATGTAGGATTGTGGCCTTCTGTACATCATTCACATCATGGCAACCCGTGGATTAACAAGTCAGTCTGTGGGTGCACCTTGAACGTGGTAAACATTTGACAGTTTCTTTAATTCTAGCTGCAGAAATTTCATAGCATCATTTACAAGGAAGGAACCCTTTATATCAGAATCAAAATACGTACCCATTTTGTCAAGCACTTTAACAATACAGCATTGCCTCTAATGGGGTGAAAATCTACTTCTCCCATGTCCCTTGACGCTTACAGAGGTGGTACAGCCAAACCAAAGCAAGAGTACACACAGACATAGCTGATGACTCAGTCTTTGTCTGAGTCATCTGAAGTTCTGAAACAATGGCTGTGAGCATGGTAAACTTCCTCATTAGTCTGACAGCATGTCAGCCTCATGACTTGACGGAGGGGGAGAGGGATGGCAGGCATTCTGCCGCTTCAGCAGGCAACTCCGTGGGTGGAGCAGGAGCAGAAAGTACAGTAAGCCTTGCTCACTCAGTCTCCAGCAGATACATTCCTGATGCTTCAGCAACATGACTGAACTTCGCACTGAGGCCACCCAGAGCCTGCCACACTCAATAAGGAATGGCATCCCTTACTGTTCTGATGGCCAGCAACAACACAGAGGAGGAACAGAACAGCAGAGAAGCAGCAAAGCAGAAGAACCAGGGTCTGAAACCTCTGACTCACGTGACGTAAATAAACACTATCACTGTCACACCTGATTTGGGGCTGCCATGCAAGGGAAACTTACTCTTTAGATAAATACAGCGTCTGCCCTTAACCTCCTAAACTATCAGTTTTCCCCGTCTAATTCTGCAGAAAGGTTATGCTGCAGTGCCCTGTGCTTCCTCACATTTAAAGCTAGGGTAGCCAAGGGCAACAAAGACTCCTTCCTCTCTAGCCTGATAGCAGAGTTCTTCCTTCCTTTTGTTCACATGAAGAACAAACACTGAGCTGAACAATAACAGTGGATGCTTCATTACAATGCTCTGCTGGGCACACCGCCCTGGTCAGCATTATCTTACCACTTGCTTTTGTTTTGAAGGAAACCGTGAAAGGTCCTTTCAATTGCTGGTGTTTCAAGATCAACATTACCTCCACCTCCTGTATTTTAAAGTCTCCTTATTTTACCAACAATAGGTGGTACTATGAAAAAAATAACACAGAACAAGTGAACTGAGAAAAATGCCAGTCTAGGGGGCAAACAATAACAAAAGACCGTTTAAAACAGCTTTCTGTGAACTAGTTAAGCTACTGATACTGAGCATTAAGAGAAAAAATAACACAAACAAACCAAAACCAAAGAAAAGCAAAACAACTTAATCCTTAGCAACTATTCAAGGAAGTGCACACGAAGACCACAGTTTAGACTTGGAATATACTTACTTGAAAATATCTAGGCATTTGATCACACTTCCTGAAACCAACATTAGCAGTAGACCTTCTCCTGTCACATCTCCTACTTTATGAACAAAAAAAAGTCTTTTGGATATTCAGCAAAATCTATATCACCTGATCTGTAACAGACAGCTGGCAAACCCTATTTGACACAGACTTATCATTTGTGCAGAATTTTATTCTTCTTGGACAAGTGATCTTTTTGGACAAGTTACTAAATTATCAATTACCCTTCATACTACTGAACAAATTTAAGATTTCAGCTCCAGCTCCTGAAGTGCTCAGACTGATTTCTCACTAATTTACCCTGATCCAGACAAAAGGAAAGAGTCTTGGTTCACTATCCCAATCTCTTTCCTAGTTTAGGAGGAGGGAAGAGAATTCCAGGCAGTCATCCGTCAGTCAGTTCCCAACCCTCTGGCCTTTCCCTGCCACAACATGACACACTGCTTACAAAAGCCCTCCTCTGAACACAGGAACATCTGCAACTACCATCCATCTCTCAACAGCTGGACTACATGTATTTCATAACAGCATTTTGTAGGGAAATGTCCCCCATTCCTGCTAGCCACTTCCCAAGCTGTACCCAAAGTGTACTTTTGTTTCTATTAGGGATGAGTCGCAGTTTCTCTAACAACAGTTGCAGAAACCTGGACAGAAAGTATTACCATTTACTTACAGACTGGTAAACTGAGGCAAACAGTAATTAGGCTGTTTACATGTATCACCTTTGAACAAAAAACAGGTTTCCTTTAGCTCAGTCTGTGAAACTGCTCCAAAGCCCTACCCCAACCCAAAGCATTTACAGGTGTCAGCTGACACATAATGACCATAAAGATAAGTGCAATGATAATAACTGTTTCCTGGGCATATTCTGCCTTCATTCAGACCTAGTTTAGGCTCAGCAAGACGTGCCAGCTTCGGGGGCAGGTAGCTTCATCCTCTGCCAGGCCTCTTTTCCTGCAGAGATCTGTGGTAGAAGACGGACAGTCTGGAAGAGAACGTGAGGCAAGCTGGCCTCAGCTGCTCTTGGCTGCAGCCCTCAGGTGGGTCGGCTCATTTATCCCCCTGCCGATTGCATTTGTACACTGAGTTTCCTGTGCCCTTGAGAGCTGCAGTAAGGAGCGGTGTCCTTGCTGAGCCCTGGCAGCTGGGCCCAGCTGGAGCGCAGCCTTGCTCCCCTCACACTCAGACCTGACAGCAGAATTCAGTTCGTTTCACACAGGGGAGATCTGGCCTTGCTCTGCCTTCTGGCTGCTGCTTGGGAACATCTCCCAGGGCACAACAAATCTTCATAATGAAAATCCAGCTGTGCCTCCGGTGGCTGCTAGTGCCCTCTGTGGCTATGGTGGGTGGGTTAGCGTGGGGACTGCCCACTGCTTAGTACAGCCTCGTGCCCACTGTAGAGAAAAATGGGGAACAAACTTGTTTCATAAGGAAAAGAAAGTATTCTGGATGAACACAAGTTAGCTCTGTTAAATTCCAGCACAGTCCCAGTCAGTGCGCTTAGCTGGGAGGAGTGCAGTGATGAAGAAAGGCCACAAAGATGTGGGGGGAGAAGGCTCTGGGGCAGAGCAGAAACAACACACCTTCGAGCTCTGATGTGCACAGAATGAGGCTGTGCCTCTGTATGAAGGCGGCTGGGGATCACATTACAGGCCTACCAGAGTTATGGTTCAACCACCCTAATTTAGCATTTTTGGCTTTTGCTATCGCATTAGAATATGTTGGCTTCATTTTCAAAGGTAACAAGCACGTACAGCTCCCACTGACTTTAGTGACAGCTGCAGCTCTAAAAGTCAATTTCAGATAGTTTGCATATTTAGAAGAACTGAAGGAAAATAAAAGGCCTATTGTGTGCATACCAGTAGTTTAAACACTGCTGATGGGTGGTATACGAGTCCCTTCCCTTTTCAAATGAATTTCACTTCATGTTTTGTTTGGTTTTCCTGTTGATGCATCCTGCACCCTCCAGTGCTAAGCTGGTGGGATCCCACATACTTTTCCTGGCATGTGGAGTTTAAAATAAGAGAACTCAGCAATCGGATATCCTCAGCATTTCCAGCTATTGAACACAATCAGTAGTGCTGTGATCCAATTTCAGAGCAGAAAAGAAAAGATATATAGGAATATTCTCCCTGTGCTGGTACAGGGCAGACAAAAGAAAACAAAGCAAACAGGATGTTCTGCTCTTTGGTGAACCCCAGCAAATAGCCACAGCAGACAGGATACAGTCTACAAACAAGAAGCTACAATGTATGTGGCTGGCTGACCCACAGCTTATTCAGGGTAATTCCCTCACAGCACAAACACTAAATTATAAAGTTTAAGGGAGGGCATTTATCATTGAAAACTGAGTTAGTTGTAGTTGTAGTGCAGTTCCAACCCAACATGCCTTAGGACTGAAGTCCTACATAAAATACATGCAGCCTAAAGGAAGGATGTGATGTTTCTACATGCTATTAAGCAAAAGTATCTCATCCTGAGATAGAACAACCATGGGAGTGCAGTGCTTGGTGTTCAGGACTCAGGACATCGGCCTTCTAGGACAGAAGCCAATTCTAAGCTTACTCACTCAGCGGGGCACATCCCACATCTGAGGTGTCCAGAACGGCACGTGGCACTCTGAGAAGTCACCCTGTCACAGACTGCTCGATAGTGCTCTTACAGCCACACAACATGTTTTAGAAATATCGCTCTGCTGCTGCTTCTGGGGAGACACCTTCACAGGGCTTTGGACTAACATGGGACATTGTTTCTGTAATGGAAAAGCTAGGAAGTCAAAATCAAATCAGATTCAGTGGAAAATACAGCAAAATCTTTTCAGCACATTATCTTTTAATAAACTGTTAATTCTAGCATCATCTTCCTGCGCTGGCTCTTCACCCAGACAGCCATGTGTGCACACTTCCTTGGATGGCTACAAAATCTCAGCTGATACATTGCCTTTTATACTAACCCTGCCTCCATACTGAAAGGTAGCAGAAAGGGGGTACAAATACATAGCTGATAAATATTTAAAAGCTCGTATAAATATTACAAACAATTTACAAAACCATCCAACGATATTAATTTTAGGGGATGACTGTAATGAGAAAAACCTTTTGAAGTAAAAACCTGTTTGTTGAGAGGGTTTATGACGTATGTCTGTCTGCATTAAAGTGCCATATATTCCTTTTTCATCTTATCAAGAGAGATTTAAACCTAGATGATAAGATCATTTAAATTTTGTGGTTAGTCCAGTTTTAAAGGCAGGGCAAGTCTATACATCAGATGCAGAGATACCTGAGGTTGTTGTTGCTGTACTAATCCTGGAAACACAGAGAAAGTTTCAAAGAAAAACAGCACTGGGGCCAAAGCAGCAGGAACCTTGTTTGCAAGCGCCATCCCTGTGCTAATGAGCCCCGCCCCAGGCAAAGTTTTCTAGTTTCTGCGAAGTGCTATTCAGACGTGCCTGTCTGCGCAGCACTGCACTGTGGGGACGGGCACGTTTAGACTGCAGCTAACCGCTGGATCCCGCTCTCCCCTCCCTAGCACAAAGAACAACGCAGCTTCCAGCAGTTCCCTTTGACGACTGCTCTGTACACTCAGAGATTTTAACACGCAGAATACACCAAATCCTATAGCTAAAGAAATGCTGCAGATACTAGAAAGGCCAAGTCCTTTGGGCATAGTCCTCTCTTGTTAACTATCATTTTACAGGACAAAATGAAGGTAGTGATGGCTTCAGCAAACATGCTAGTGGCAGTGCAAAATGCCAGAACAGACATAAACTTTGAGAACAGCAAAATAAATCCAGTTGTGCCTATGCGAGAAAGGGATCAGATACAGTAAGACTTCACTGCCTCTTACCTTTGTAAGTTGCACACAAAAGCATATGATTTTATTCTGGCTGAAAAACATGTTTTCAGACAGACATTTTCTTGGCTTCCTACTCATGAATGTGTTTGCTTAAGAACATTAAGTTCACTGTAAGTACATTTGTCCTTATTCTACAAATCTGTAGCTTGAAAGATGTAACATCTTCTATGTCAAAATCAGGCAATCAATAGTAGAGTCTTGGACTTCTATGGGAAAACTCAGTTCCCAGAACAATACAATGTCACAAATCACAGATACTACCTCTAATCAACATGCACATTCACTCCTTATGTTAAAAGCCTTTTGGAAAAAAAGGCCATTTGCTTTAGCACTGTGCTGAAAACACAGCGGAGCAACCCACTTTGATCAGGAATTCATTACTGCAAGACTAGTAAGGAAATGATTTCTCTGAAGTGAGACCATTTTGTCCCAGGAAGCCTGCACCACAGGCCGGTCTTGAACAGAGACTGAATCTTTGCAAATATAGACTCATGCTCTTCAGCTCATTTGTTTAACACTGGATTAAGAGAAGTTACTTTGAATTCACACTTGAGAGCAATTTGGTACATTGCTTGTACTAAATTTTTTTCATACGATGTTTAGTAAAACTTAAGAAAAATTAAATGCTGGCACTTTGGTTGCAATCTAGCAAATCATTTAGGGATGTGCTTGGCTTTCACTGCAGGACAGTTGTAACATCATCTTCAGTGTCTTCACATAAGTATTCTGAAATACGCAGGTACTTAACACCTTGTGCTAAACTGGACTTATCCAGTATAATATTCTCCTGCATGTTACAGTCACAGCAAAAAGTTTGGCCAGAAACTTAACTATCTCTTGTCTATCTGCTATGCAGCTAGAAAGACCATGTTTGCAGAGGAAAACATTTACACTTATTCAAATGACAGGGTTTATTTTGTTTCTATTGAATCTAAACCCAAGATACCTCTAGTCTTCCTCTACAATTAAAAATAAATCCCTCCACCTCCCTTCATAACCATTTTCAGTTGTATTTATGTCTGTGCTTCATTCCTCTGGACTCCTTCATTTGACAGCCATGGAGCTGGGCTACTCCAGCAAGGCTTTGCCAGCGCAGCTGCAGAGTAGCAGTGCAATTCCTCCTCACCTAGCAAGGATGCTCTCATCCAAGTGACCAGCATTCCTGGGTCAGGTTTAGAAACGTGTTCCCCCAGATGCCAAGAACTACCTGTAAATTTCTGTTTATGACAGCTCCGTCGATATGGGTGATTTTGCTGGCGTAGGAATGACGGGGGTCCGATTCTTTTCACATTTCTTACTGCCAGAAAAGACCTAGCCTACCAACCGATTATTTTTTTTGCTTTTTTTGCTCCCATTATTATAAATCTGTTACAAGTAGCATGAGCCTCGCAGCATCCTGTGGGGAATACAGCAAAAACTGTTCCACCCCACAGAGATCCTAACAATGATCAGTTCATCTTTATCCCTCCAGTAGGGCTGGAAACTACCAGTGGCACTGCGAATCTGTTACCATCTCAACAGCAAAGCACAGCTTTATTTCCATTTATCTGTCTTCCATCCATTCACACATCAAGTACAACCCTGCTTCATTTTACAGATTATATCCATGTTGCTCCAAACAAAGGTCACTTTATAGTTACAGTTCTTCAATTGAATGAGAGCTTTTGATGCAGTAAATCATTGTCTCTCACTGTTCAGACTTGCACAATACAATACAAATAATGCTGCCCTTTCTTTCAGAATTCCCTTTCTACCTCGCTACTCATTACCAAAACATTTCTTTACAAAATAAAATGAGGCACTTTTCACTTGCTTCAGCCACATAAATTAGTTATAGCACTTTGGAGACCATTTGCCATGCAGCACTACAAACCCAGACTGTGCTATTTTGAGACCAAAATGAGCTTCTTTTATTGCTTTAGTGACAAATGAAACAATGCAACAAGGTTTCCCAAGATTTAGCTGTTTCTGGGACTCTCTCCTTGTAGCACTGCAAAACTGAAAACCTAAGAAACTCTCCTCTGAGTGCTACCCATCTTTCAACTTACGAGAAGTCACCTGCCTCAATAAGACATCACAGGCAAGGTAAGCGTGGTTGTGTACACGCAGAGCGTGCAGTGGAACAGAGGGCAGGAAGGAGAAAGGGTGGATTAACCAAGTAACTGATCATCCAGTCCTGCTGGACCAGAAATCAAACTCTTCACTTTGGCAGTACAAAGTATTCTGTCCTTTCTTGAGGTAGTGAGAGGAGCCAATTAGCACAAAACACAAAAGTTTGGAGGTTAAATTTGCAGATAGTTACAACTCTCTTTCAAATGGAAGAACAAAAACATAGGAGGATAACTCTTGAAGTCATGTACACTCACGAAAAACTGCAACAATTTAAGGGCTCCTTTATTTAGCAACGAAGGTCATAACAAGAACTGAAGCCAAAAGCTGAAGGCAGACAAATTCTAATCTGAAGTACAGAACAAGTATTTAGCAGCAAGATAGCTAAGACTGGAAAACACTGTCAAGGCATAGCAAGAACTCACATTCTTGATGTCTCCAAATAAAAGCAAATGCCTTTCTAGAAGAAATGCTTCAATGTAACATAATTTATCAGATATCTGAAGGAAACGTGTGTGAGTAATGGGGGGTCAGTTTGGATGACCTCCTCATTCCACCCATCTTTAAAACCTATGAAGCTGAAAATAAATCATTGCTCAAAAGCAAGCCCTAGCTCACAAATATTATTTGCCGTATGTTTCCAGTGCTTCTGAGATCTTTCAGTGCAGAGCGATGTTAATCACTTGGTAAAAGCACTCCGTGAAAGCCCCAACAGGCTCTCTCCAGTTGGCAAGCAGCCACCATGCTCCCTGTTGTCTTTTGCAGCACCAGCCTCTTGGTAACAGAGGGTCTTTACTTGGGTGAGATGGAATGAGACTTATTTCAGACAGCTGAGTTGCCAGTTGCTGTAGGTAGACTCTGCTGCTAGCTTGTATTTATGGCCCCAAATCAGAAGATCACCCACAGGATACAACTTAAAATTGACACCAGCTTATTCAGCATGTCTTCTATCTAGACACGCATGTAAACGTGCAAGTCACATTTCCAATCCAGCCGACCCAACCCAGTAGGTGCTACATTCAGCTTCTCTGAAACTACAGCTGGGCAGCCCAGAATCTGCTCTGACTGATACACCAGTAACAGAATTACCAGTTAATCATCTCCAATCCAAAACAGAATTTGTATCACTGTCAATGACGAAAATTATCCTGGGACTTGCTGCCCTAAACAAGAAGATGTGGAGCTTTTTCTTCGTTAATTCTTTTTCTGAGTAGAATCACGTCATTCACGTTATGGGATATTGAGTCAGGGAAGCAACAGCAAGTGTTCAAACAGAACACACATGCAGACAGTAAAACATCCAATGTTTTGTGCTGTTTAGATCCAGGCTTCTGCCTCTCTGAGAAAAGGAGCTTTATAAAACTGAGATCTGTCAGACTGCATTTTCCAACCATAATTCAGGTTCACTACAGAGTCACACTGTGCAGCATGGCAGCACATGACATCGCATTGCAATGTAAAGGCAATGGAGGGTATTTTTGGGCTTGCACTCCACCCCCTCCACAGCACAGACCATACTGAAACCATGAAAGGAGGAGACCAAAAGTTGATTTTCCTTGCGAAATCTCTGACAAGCCACTCTTGTTTTCCAATCATCAAATTTCATTTCTCTACCCTGAAAACAGAAATAAAAGGAGTGAATAACTGGATTCTTTTCATCCCTGAACATACCCAGTTTTTAAAAGCAAAGAAGTTTTCTCTGTGGCACTCTCGAGCAGCCTGGAGCTCTCCCCTGACAATACAAGAGGAGCAGGTCTTCCTCTGAACGCTTCTGGGCTTGCACTGGGCCAAGAGATGCAAAGACACCAGGGAAACACAGCAGCGATTTACACTGACAAAGAGGATTTTGATACACTCCTCCAAATGGGGCAGCATTACCATCTTAATAGCCTTTTGCTCTCAGCCCTCTTCCTGAGGACGCTGGAGATTTTTGCGAATGGAGAACAGTTCCGCTTCCCATTTTAGCTGCAACAATAGCAGAAGGGCTCCTTAAACTGCATCAAATAGCAGCCTGTGAAATCCCTAACTAGCCGCACTGCCTCTCCCGCCGTTTTATTATCCTCTGGCCCACAGAACAAAAGGGGGGGGTGCTCCTCGTCTTTAGCCTATTCCACACATCCTAATCCCTCAGAGGTGGCAATGGAAATTGCTTGTGGAACTGTTAAATCACACTTTCACTTTGTCTTTCATTCCCTATTCACCCTCGCTAATCAAGGAGCTTCCAGCCACATTTTCCGATATCAATTTTGTTTATGGCCGATTGGTTAATGGTCCCGGGATGGGACCCCCTGAGTAAGAAGAAAGAATTCTGGGCATTTCAGACAGCTGCTGCTTCTCACCAGTTCCCACACCCATCCACTTGTTCTCATCAGACGCCCTGAATGTGCTCACCTCCTGACACCAACCGAATTAAACAACAAAGACTGAATGGGGAAGCGGCCTCTGCAGTCAGGCTGCGGGACAGATTCCGCTTGTCCGCGCTGTGCAGTATCCTTCAGACAGCAGCATAGGGACAACTCCTTCGCTAGCAAACCCATGGCCAGTCGCCTCAGGGACATCTTACCCTGCATCCAGCTTCCCTGATGGTAAGACAATGCTTACTTACTTAAAGAAACCCACAATGATTTTAGAGAAATGAAGAATGATGTTTTAGATGTGCACCCCAGAAACATATGGATACAAGGAAAAGAGCAATTGCCATACACTTAATACTGTGCTTTCAGGCATCCTTCTATCAAGAAAGCCTCACTCCACCATCATTACATGTTATCATGCTAGTTTGTTCCTTAAAGGTTTCAGTCCTTAGAGAGCAATATGCCTGGCTCACAGAAGCGAAACAGAAAAATATCCTCTCTGAACAGATGATTCTCGTTTCTGAAATGGGAAATCTTTCTTTCCAAAGTTTCACTACAGTAGTGTCTGAAGAAAGAGCAGGAAATTGTCTAATGACCAGAAACATCTTTGCAGCTCAGAAGATACTTGAAAGTAGGATGTCTTATACCCTGTCCTGAATCAAAGCATGTCCAGAGCAACTCCTGCGAGCCATCCTAGTTTAAACTAATAAAAATTGTTTCTAGATCTTGTAGCCTGTTTATAATCACTGGTACCAAATAAGGCAGATCAAATTTCCAGAATGCCATCTAAGAATACCCTGGGTGTACTATCTAAAGGCTTAGGAAACACCCAGTGGACCCTTACATTATCACTACATGGATGTACCAAATGGAAGAAAAAAACCCACCATTCTTTTGTTTTCTTACACTGTGTATTCACCAGAGACCTGAGCTTATCTAGTCATTAATAAACGTAAATATGTTGTTGGTCTGGTATAGCCTGTTTCTAGGTGGAAAATGGGCAATTAGAAGGAAGAGAACTGTTCACACACCTTAACATGTTGGTAGTGCTTTACAGGATCAGTGATTCTCAATCACTGGAACTTTAAAACAGCAATACTCTTTTTTTTCTTAACGCCATGGCTACATATCAGAGTGTATCCTCCAAACAAAAAGCAACAGGTACTGACTTGTTTCATTTGATCTGCTAAACTGCTACAGCACTCAGAAGCCAGACTGCATATCAACAGAGAGCAACTCAACAAAGTTGGTCCATGAACGTCTGTCAGAAAGTAGGTACATTAAAGGAATACTTATTGGGATAAATGGGGAAAAGAAGTGAAGAGTTGCATTTCTCTCTTTCACTACAGTTTGAAAATACAGATTTTAGGAGTTTGACACAAAGAATCCTAGTTCCCTGCCATCATGGCATTGTTATCCAGATTTTCAGTACAATACACATCCTAGAGAATACCAGGATTACTTGGGACCACGTGGCACTCACATTAGAACAATCACAACAGTTAAGGACTGATACTAATTTCCTGTATTTTTACTGATGTTGAGCTATTCACTAAAGAAGCACCATTTATTAGAATGTTTTTAATGATAGATGGATATGGTCCTCCTCGAGAAATCTCTCCCAAAGGAGCGATGTCAGAACCATTCTACTATACCGCAAATGAAAACAGGGAGACTTGATTAATAAGTTCAGGTCCCATTCTCAGATTCATAGGAATATGCAGCAACTAATTCAGTATGATCCAAAATAGACAGCGAAAGCTGCAGAACACTGCCCTTGTCAACTAGACTGTTACATGTATTGTTGTTTAATCAGGTATAAACCGCACCATTTCAACAACAGCCACTGTTATCTGCCTTCAGCCCACTGAAAATATTAATTGTAAAAGCAAAATAGCCAGTGCTCTGGACTTACCTTGAAGAACCAAGCCTGATTTCTCAATGGTGTAGAAAAATGTGGAAAATGGAGCAACAGGGGATTTTGCAACCAGGATCTGCAAAACAAACAAACAATATGTAAGTACACATCTCTATCTATCACATACGGATCAGAGCTCAAATCTGTAGAACAATCTCACTAGATTTAACTTCCAGAAGAGTAAAGCAAACCACAGAAATAATAAGGTTGCTATTGATCTAGGCCTGCCACTTCTAAGCAGTTGAGATCTTCTCATGCAGTGGAGATTATGCTGCAAATTTAAAAGGATTCACAGGTAATAAAAAACTACCATCACATAAAGAGCACGTTTTGCTCCTCTTATTGGCATTCTGTTAAGCCTAATCGCTCCTGCTGGATCAGGCAGGAGACAATTCTGAGCAAAACTGTAACTGCCAGCGTGGAATATAATTTTAATTGCCATTAGCAATTCTACAGATGTGCCTCCTAGGCTTCCCCAAGAATTCCACCTTGTTCCTGCTACCCCAAAAGCAATGCGATCCACCTGCAGGTCACCATACCAGGGAAAGTGACACGGCACTGCAGTGATCTGGATGTTTTCTTTTGAAAAAGGACTGAGTTGAGCTTTATTCAAGAATCTTGTCCTTGGAGTTTCAAAATAGGAATTGAAATTCCCTGGGGGATTACAGTGCAATTGGATTTTGCTCTGCGTTTGGGTATGCTGGCCCTCTGTGACCAGGTCAGAAATACGCCAGGCTTTCTCACTCCACTACAGAGGAACCATCCACTATCGAAGACAAACTGCAGCAGAGCTCTGGACACACAGAAACAGACCTGTTAGCAAGGCTGGGATGTGGAACCCACAGTGCCAGCCAAAATCACCCAAAATGCCTGCCTTTATTGTTTGTCTGTTTGATTTCTGCTGATTGCTGAGGACTACCCCAGCTTGCCACAAAATAACCCCCATTCTACCTCCTACAAGACAGATTTAACAACCCTTGCCTACAGCACGATCAGCACAAACACCGATCCAGTGATCCCCCTGCCCCCCAGGTACGCAGAGGGGCCTGCCCACCCTGATGGGCCCCGAGGGCACTGTGCAGCTCCGCTGCTCCCCTGCCACATGCCCCAGTCCCCTTCACGGTTCTGCTTCCAGCACAGTGACATCACAGAGCCCATGTCTTAACTGCTCGGCAAATCCAGCAGGCTTGCCCATTGCCTTTACTTTGGAGTATTGATTTCACCTAACCTCAGCAGCGCGGCCTTCCCAGCAGAGTATTTTAGAAGCAGCATACAACTCAGCATTTAATTTTCCAAAGCTTCCTCAGATAATATACTCCATCAGCCCAAGGTACACAACCTCTGGCAGATGCATTCAGTTTCCTTAGAACTACAGACAATAATGATCTTATTTTTAGAGGTGTGGAGTGGAGCACCAACAGCTCCCACTGATTTCAAATGGAGTAAAAAGCCCCCATTATTTCTAAACATCATGCCCTAATTCCACCAAATACTCAAGCGTGCCTAAAGGCTGTTGCATATGAATTCTGATTGGAGGTGTCTAATGATCAGCAGGAAAAGTGAACAGTATTTTACAAAAGTCAAGAGAGATTACAGATAAATGAGGGAGTTCATACTCACCAAAACTATTCACATTTACCTGCAAAGTCAGACAGTGACTGAACCACATTACAGACATACAGAACTGGGACATTTATTGCTAAGTGTAAGATTAAAAATGTCAAGCATCAGCAGTTTGGGCCCTGAAGTATATTTGTGTAACAAGAGAGCTGGCAGCAAATTCTCCTGCAGAGCCAAGGCATGTGCAACTTTCCTGTAGCCCTGTAAATGTTAAGCACACCTGTGTAGTAGGCAGGTGTCATCTGTAGTCTGCGGACACGATCAAGCTGAGATTTCTTGTGACTCTTTCTCATCCAGCTATGACACAGGCTGAAGAAACAAAGTCTTCACACCTGGTCTTTAAACGTAAGCATTATAACCCATGTGTGCCCACAGCAAGCTAACAATTTTATGGTTTTCAGAATTTAAACCAAATATAGTCTCCTTTCTTCTTCAGACAGTATAAAATAAAGCCACACGAAGCCCATAAATACAGCCAGAGAACACCAGACTCGTTCAAATGTCAATGTTTTCCTTACGAAGGTGGCAGGACCATTCCACGATGTGATACAACTTTTGTGAACTACTCCAAGTAGGAAAACTGCACTGCTAGCACTTCCCCTCTTACATGTAAACTATTCTTTCTGCAACAAACCTTTGGAGAAGGGAGAAGCATGTCACGTCACATGTCTGTGACGCATCTCGACAGAACCAGAATTCCCTTCCCGTCCTCAGCCCCAGACAGACAGCCCTCCTCACTCACGGGGCAGCAGGGACAACCTGCACGGGAGGCAGCAGAGTGCCTCCCGGTGCTTACCGCGCCTGTGGGGCCGAAACTCTGCTCATCTCTGAGAAGGCGAGGGGAGGATGGGTGGAAAAACTGTGCAAGCGCTGGGCTACAGTCTCCCACAACAGCTGGATGTGTGATCAGACAGGCCCAAAATGAAACAGTTGCAAACCTGATGTCTAGGGTCAGACTTCTGGCATTCTGCGCAGCACTGTGCACATAAATACTAACCTATATATGAACGTGCACCAGGCACAGTTGTACGTGCAAGCGGATAGACATTCAAATAACCCTACGTACATTCTGTTACCGCATTTTTATGTAGTTACAGTACGCATATAACTAAGTACAGCAATGAAGGAACATAACAAACATAATAAATCATATCCTTTCAGCAGCACATCGCAGGGCCCCTTTGAGAGGCTGCTCCACAGTTACCTCTGAGGCTCAGAATTAGCTTTCTTGTTAGTGAAACAGGAGTAGCTCATGATATTCAAAGGCAATGCTTTATTTAGAATGGTTGCTTACTGAGAAAAGTAATCTTTAAAGTATGATTGCATATTTCACAACCAGATAGAGTACACAGAATTTATTTCTAACACCAAAGTCTATGTTAACCTAAACTGAAGAAAGTAAAAGGTATTTTACCTTTGTGTTCTGACCAAAGAGAAAAAAAAAATTATAAAAGGTCACTGCAAACCATCCTCAGGATGGAATGGCCAACACAGAGTAGGCTCTTACGCATATTCAAGGACCTTAGCAAACACAGATGGAAATATTGATCAAAAGAGAGAATGTTTTGGATGACAAGAAGTGGCCAAAAATTGAGGTAACGGTGACCTTGGAAAGAATATTAACGCTATCAAAACAGAAATAAAAATTGGAGTTCTAATCAAACAAGATTGGGATAGTTATTAACCATATTCTAGGAATTTGTGAAGAAATAACCAGTTTTTAACAAGCAGGAGGATGCTGTAAAAGAGGAACGGCAAGGCTGACAGTGGGAACAAATACGTATGTAACAGAAACAACTGACTGTAAAGAAAACTCCAGGAGCTTTGCACATTCAGGAGAAAACAGATAATTTCAACTGAAAAAAATATGTTCCAAGAATCAGCATGTGGGTTGAGATCTGATAGGCAGTATTTGTCATACATCTGTGAAACTGCACATGATGCAACGTAACTGAGAAGAAGCAAACACAGACCTCAAACGGAATAAGAAAAAAACCTGTAAACTTGTGAGTTGAGGCCTGTGATCTGATTCACTACTATGCAGGGCATTAGAAGAAACGTTGAAGGGAAGAATAATTAAAGACTTGGAAAACAGGATAAATTGAAAGACAGATGCATGACATCTTTCTCTGACGTGCATTGAGGTTTTACAGGAAAAATGAAATATGTTGGACCTCATCTATTTGGATCTCTGTAAAGATTTTAACACTGCTAAATGGGAATTGATAAGAAAATAAAAATAAGAACAGAAGCTGTAAGGCAAAAGGGAAAATGGTTACTGAAAAGAAAACACTTTTCACACATACTGGTACCTCCCAAGATCGGTAACCCACATGTAAGCCAGGACAACAGCAAATCCAACTGCACAGTGCGCTGCCACATACAGCTGGCAAAACATTGGCATTGTTTACAAGCCACCAGCAGGCCTTGCTCTGGAATTCCAGGCACAGGAACTCAAACTGCAAGAGATGGGCCGCATGCTGGCGAGGAGAAGGCAGCCACAGAACGGCCGCTAGAAAACGTCAGCTCAGCGGGTGCCGCCAAAATGACGGCTGGCGGCTGTCTGTGTGAGCAGGGCAGGGGATGGGAGCGAACGGAGCAGGAGAGAAAGAGAAGAGCTTCTCAGACTGAAGGGCAAAACTGGCACGGGAACAAATGTGTAGCCTCAAACAAGTTTTGGCTGGAAATTTGAAAGTTTATAACCGTCAGTAAAGTGAGATTCTGGAACAGCCTTCAATTCAAAGAGGCAAAGCTAAAAAAAATCTTTGCTTTTAGGATTCAGATGAAAATACTCACGAAAGGGATAAGAAGCAGTGCCTGTGATGTGCTCCGTAACCCATGAAGTCTCTTCAAGTCCTATGTGCACACTGAGAAGCAAGCAAGCCCTACAGATTCATCTTTTATGCCGAGAGAACTGACCAAGTTGGAGGTGGACTAACAATGTCCCTCGAAGGTCCACATGCAACTAAGGATTGTTGCAGTCAAGTAGAAGAGAAAAACTGCTGGTTTTCAAATACAGAATTTATTATTTAAAGTCAACTAATCTCTGTCTTCTAGCAAGCATCTGCTCCTCTCCCTAAGAATCCACCTAAGGATGGGGAGAAGGAGGCTTACAGGATATTTCAGAAGCATTTCTAAAACTCACGCACATTTAACCGTATGTCTTGCTCCAGTTCTAAATCAGCCCTGGGCAAGATCTGGAGAGAGCACAGAAAAGTGTATTATCTGAACCTGAGCATGAAAATAAATTCTTCATAAGGTGGCTAGCTGTATAGTATCCCAAGACAGAAAACTGTTTCCACAGACTTACTTTCTAGAGATTAGATTAAGAAACTAAATTTTCACTCCAACATAAAGGAAGGATTTCCTTTTCTCTTCAGGAAAACAAAGGAATATACAATTCTATAAATGTTCTTGACGTATGGAAAGGCAGTTATTGCTTTGTCTCCTACCCACATAAGTTAAAGACACCTCTTATCATAAGTACTATTTAATCAAGAAATCAAAGACAAAATCCCAGCCTCACTAGAAATTTCTCCTATTGACACTTCCTTGGCAATAGGACACTTATTTTTGTCTTTCTGACTTGGGCTATCCATGACCTTCTGGAATGGAATATAAATACCAGATGCAGCTATTCTTATGCTGCTCTGCTGCTAAAGTGGGAATTATAGAGATGGATGAAAGATTTAAAAATCAAAGCTCTTTTAAGTTTTTCAAAGTTTTTCAACTTTAGAAAATAGTCAAATCTCTTAGTTTCTTTTCTTTCCTTTCTAGCACTGCATTTCCCCATCAGGAGGTTTGTAATAATTATTTATTCTCTGACAACAATGTAGAATAAACATTAAACAACTGAAAAATGATTTCTGCCATGAGGCACGTTAAGAACACAAAGGTAGTATGGAAGAGAAAATATATCACCTTGACGAAAAGTGAATTGAAACTGGATAGATGTCATTAGATTAGATAAAGGAAGATAAATGGGAGACAGGCAGAGCAGTTGAGAAACAAAAGGCTTAGAGAGAATTGATAATGACAGCAGAAAAAATGTACATTAAAGTTTGGTTTTTAATTAGGGAAAGCTTTTTTATTAATATAACTTATTGTTTATGGAAGCTTTATGGAAGAGATGAATCACAGAAATTGATTGCAGAAGCCCAGCAGAAACTACTAATTATTGGGACAACATCCCTTGTCAATAGCAAAGAATGTGATGAATTGGAAAACATATTGGATGGACTTTCAGAAGTAGTCTGACAACCAGAAACCAAGTCAGTGTCCTGCCAAAAATAAAAAAATAAATACAAGAAATAAAAGAAGATGAAGGAGAAAAGAGGAACAGATCTTATATCATATTAGTTATCAAAATGCCAGGAAGACAAACTGCCAAGCAGTGAAATAAGATGATGGTTTTGACTGGGCTATAAGATCTCAGATGGTATGGAAAAAAGAAAACAGCAAGATTTTATGATGGAAAACTAATGATTTCAACAGAAGTAATGGACTTTGCTACTTTAATGAAACATTTGATAAAACCAGCTGTATTAACATTTAATGTCATTTCTGTTTACACTGGGAAGACATACAGTTTCTTCTCCATTTTTGCTGAGACTGTTACAAGAAATAGGTTCTCAGCAATGACTCAGGAACACTAACAAAACCATGTGAAGCTTCTTTTAAAGTATGTCAGGTTCTTCTATTTTGTTATTTTTTTTTCCTTAGATTTCATTTTCTGCTGGATTTACCTTATCTCATCTTTTGTACTCCTAGAGAGCACAAAAATGACAAAATACTTCTTTGTGCACTACCAATTACAATGAAAAACACAATTTCACTTACAGCCAATACATATTTTGGAGCACAGTTATGATGACCAAGTACTAAATACCTTAGATTTGTGAAAAAAAGCCTGCCTCTCGGTACCACAGATGTCCTTAGTGAAACAATGCTGGCTTGCTGGAATTTTTTGCTAATTTATACTGTTGTCCTATTGCAGTGAACAATCACTGCGAACCGTCAGTGCACTTCAGAAAAGCAAAAGTTATACTACCGTAGCACGGAAAAACATAGCTGAGAACTGAGAAGAGAAGGAAATCTACACTATCAACGCTGCCATTCAACGGGGAAAAGGCTACCTCTACAGGTTGTTAGACTTGCGTACTAATAAAACCAGTGCTAAGCTAAAGAAATCTTTCCCCTAATTGTGCCAAAATGTCTGGTTGGATGGCCGCCGTGCCAGAATTTCCCTTCTTATTGTAGATTAGAAGGGTTGTTTTTTCAGCTGCAACAGAGCCCAGGAAAAAGCCTGTTAGGAAAACAACAAAGTTGATTTTGCATCAGATATCCCAGCAGACCTCGTAACTGTTTTCCCTCCCCACCCTGCTGGTTCTTCTCCGGCCCTGTGTGCAGGAATTTGATCTATTCTAGAAATGAAAGCAGTGGTTCTCATTCTGTAGATCATCTGCTTCTGAGCAGGAGTTGTGACCCAGTTCCCAGGGCCTGCTCTCATTCCCAGTTCCACTGGTTTCGTTGCCTCCAACCCATCAGAAAGGTGCTCAAGGAGGGAGTCAAGAGGTCCCTCCAGGCAGTAATTCGGCAGTAGCATCCAGGCCGTGGAGCTCCCTGAGACCTCAGTCTTGTGACGGGATCTGAGTTCCCTTGGGAGAGAACTGTTCCCTGTCACAAAACCAAAAAGTGACTGTAATTTGTCACCAGGATTCTGGTGAAAAAAGTAGCTTAGGTATCCTGCATTTAAGTCCTCAGCCTGCAGGATACATCCATAACTAACTTATTCATCTCCTCCACTACCACAAAAGATTTTTGGGGTAACAAGATTTTGATTGTGTTTAGTATTTCACTGGAAGATTTTAAAAGGCCTTTACAACAGTGGGGAAAAATATCCCCAGTATGCATTTGTGTAAATTGAGCTCAAGAAATGAAATACATTCCCAAGGATTGTACACCAGACATGCTATTGGTGCTAAGACCTGAATAAGACCTTCTCAAACCACACTGCCTTCACCGGCGAGTCATTGTAACGTTTGACTTTATCAGGGATTTGCAGTTTCTAATGGAAATGCATATCCCCTGGTTCGTACCTTCCTATAAAGCTCCTTGCAAGGAGAAGCTCTCTATGCACAGACCCTCTCCTTTCTAGCAGATGAAGCTCAGACACCCCAGCAGTACTGTCAGCACCTGCATGCTGTGCAGCAGCTGGAGGCTTCTCCTGCGGTGCTTTCCTTGTCTGAAGAAAAGGCCACAGACTGAGAATAAAAAGGGAAACAGACAGGTCAAGGGAGATGCATACAGTCATCCTGCAACCCTCCGAATCATCTAGGCTCCACGCGTATGTTCTGCCTGGTAAAAACAAAACATCCATGGATTGAGAATGGGGCAAGGTTAAGACGTCCTGAGCACAAGAACAAACGACAGGAGATGGGGCTACGAACATGCCCCAGCATAGGGACTAGCCGAGGAGTCTCTGCAACTTTTATACACATAAAAACAACAAATCACAATTTGGATTAAAGTGATTTCTTAGGAAAGTATCATAAGCATCATTTCATTTGTGCTATGCACAGCACTTGAGAGTTGTGGCTCCCTGAAGTCCGGTTGTTTGGAAAGGTTTTCATCAAGGCCTGGTTAATGGGCCACAACTCAATAAAACTCTTTATAGAGCAACTTAAATGGATCGTATCTCTCCTTCCCCCACAAGAAAATCCTGTCCAGAGGAAACTGTTCAGGACTGAGTTTCCTTTCTACTATTTTATAGAAAAGCAACAACAGCAGCTAGAGAAGCTTTATGAGAGGCATTTCATAAATCCAAACCAATTAGTGCAGAAACGTTGGTAAGCATTGTTTGTGTGTATATCTTGAAAATGTCCATTAGCACACATCTGGAAACAGCTTCAAAATGAACACTGAAAAGGTAGTTGAACATCCTGCTGCCATCTCAGCCCCAAAAATGCAGCAGTACATCTGTATTTTTTCCTTCAGTGCAATGCATAGAAATCCCACATGTTAAAAAACTGCAAAGTCAAGTAGTCCTTGACTCTCATCTTAAGAAAAGGAGAGGCAGAGAGGGTAGGAAGGGAGAAACATAGACGCATTTAAGACAGTTTTGCAGGGGAAATAGCAACAGCGAACAATGATTTGAGTGAAGAGAGTTAGCGAAGGGAAAGCCTTCATAAGCGTGATGGAAAACATGAGATTAATTCAGCATGGGATGAAGAATTCGAAGAAATCTCAAAACTGAAATAGCAGCATGACACTTACTTTAGCAAACGTAAAATAGAGATCAAATTTTCTCACCAAATTCTGTCAGAATACTTTTGATTTTAAGAGTCAGATGTCACTGCTAGTGGGAAGCAGAGATTTTGAAATATTTAAAACAAATCTCTAGAAACCATGGACCCATGTAATGCCAGCCAAATTTCATATAAATCACTTCTTGTCTGATTGCTTTGCATTAGTATTAACTTTCAGAGTAAGGTCCTGTGCTCTTTTGGGTAAGCCTGTGTAAATCCACTCTTTCCTCACTGTACTCCACTCTGACCTCAAGAGCCATTAATTAATAATCATTGATTTTTACATTGCTGTATTTCTTATGTGAAATCAGTTGGGCTACTTAAATCTCTGAGCTCTGACGTAAATTTTTGCTAAGCATAAGCTCCTAATTTAAGTACTAATCATTTTACTATGCATGCCACAGCATACTCTTAAAGAAGTACCTTACACAACCTCCAAGAGAGGCAAACACCATGGGAGATGGTGGTGTTGCCCATGGTGGCACAGAAACGTGTGACAACTACAGAATGAAACGATGGAGATGGGGCTGCAGATTACTTATCCAGTGTCAAGAGAAGACTGGAAGTACAAGTGAGTACAGGATGTTCAGGAGGCAGCATCAGAATCCATGCTGTAAGCTCTCAGCATCTCAAGAATGGCAGTGATACTCTCAGTAGCTATGTACAAACCAGGACCTTTTACAACAGAAAAAAAAAAGGCTTTCGGAGCAGTTTGTTAGTGCAGTTCTTCGTATAGTAATGAAAAACAGTCACAGGCAATGACTCCAATAAAAATAAACCAGCATTGCACGCACATGTGGCTAGGCTTACTCCCAGAGGAGACATTCAATACTTGTAAAGGAAAGAAATGGAAGGAAAACAAACAAAAGGAGATAGAAATGAAAACCAAGAATTTTTTAAGAACAGAGGAGAAACGAGGGAGTAGACAAGTCCAGGAATGAGGACAGTCTCTGAACCTCAAGCTCTGCTATACCTGGCTGGCTTCAGTTCTTTCTTCTAAAGAACAATACATACATACGGGACTTTTACACAGTACACAATGCCAGGGCCTGGGAATCAGGATTTATGAGCCCTCTTCCTAATTCTGCCACTGTTTCATCGAGCAATTATACGAAAATCACATGACATTCCTTTGCGTTAGTCCAAAATCATGCATGGAGACATACATCTGCAGCTACTCCATATTAATCTTCTGCCAGGTAGGCACAGTTCTGGAGATCGGCCACTTTCCCTGCACAGAGGTGGCAGCAGAAGGATCAATAAAGAACAGCTCTGTTATCCGTTTCCTCAAATGTCCAGTGGGGACAATTCCGTCTCCCCTCATAAAACCAGAACAAAGGCACGTGCTTTGGCTGCAATATTCTCCTCTACCTTCAAATGATTTCACCGTCTAATTCTAGTGCTTATTGCCCATAAGCAGGAAGCATTCACAAGACACTGATGGCAGGAGGCTAATTATCCACATTTTATAGGTCCTGAGCCTATCCTATCCGTGTAGTTGCTAGCACCAGATGATCAGTCTGGAAGTTGTTCCAGCCCTTGCAGAGTGCAAGTATTAGCCAGACACTGGACTTCAAGCGAGAGAGCTCAGCACACAGTATGTGCTGCCATTCAGACACGGCTTTAGCTCCAGGCACCGCAGTGAGGAGCTCTGAGTATCCTTGGACTGAGTGAACAGAACTTCAATGGAAGGAAACCACCAAAACCTCAAATGAGTATCAAAGACCATCACAGGCAAGAAAAGCACAGCACCTGTCCTGACTGCAACAGGCCAAATTAACAGAACGCTTCCCTTGGTGTTTTGTCCTCTCCCAGGCTGCGAACACGGCCCGGCGCTCTCGCAGCCAGGGTGCCTTTTTCCTGCCTGAAGTACTTAAGGATTCGCAGTAACTTCAGAGGCAGGGAACTGCACTGCCCAGGCAAACACTGGCCCATTTCAAGTTTTAACTAAAGAAGAAAATGCAGTCCCAGATGTTTATCCTAATCACGTCTGAACTGCAACAGCCTGGCCTGGGAACTGCACAAACCAAGCTGCCTCCAGTACACTTCTTCCACTTAAGCCAACGAGATTTTTGGCTTCTGGGACATCTGGTGCAAGCTCCCCACTGTGAAATGCTGGGTATGCAGGGCCGGTCAGCCCCCTTCTGCTCATGTAACACCAGACCCCAAGAAATTCCCCTTCCCAGAATCACATCTTGTCTCCTTGCCACAGTACTTATTCCCTACTTTGTAAATTGAATTTTGTTGTCTTTTCTGAGTCTCTCCAAATTTTCCCAGTGGAGAGTCCTCTAGAGGTCAAGATACTTCAGAAGAGCTTGGCCCTGAAGATTTCCTATGCTATAAAACAGTTGAGGCCCATAGCCCTGGTAATTGTCCAACCTGAAGGGTAATTCAGGAGAAGAAGCTTGCAGCTTTTACTTAGCAGGAAAGCAGCCAGGCAGCCAGCATGTCTGGATTACCGCAAAGAAACGGCACTAAGGAAAGGGACCTAGCGATGGTGCTGTGGCTGGGTAAAGCATCTGGGCAGCATAAACACAGCCTCCTGGGGGAATTCTCCTGTGTGGCAGCCTGTGGTCACTCACTGGGCTTATGGCATGCACAGTGGTACTGAGAAGAACAGAAAATAAACTTCATGCAGCTTTCCAGAGCCTTCCATACTGTTTAGCTTGGCTTTGGTTCTAAAAATAAGAGGAGGGCTGAAGGATGCAATTCTTATTTATGACACATATTGGAACAATGTCTTATGCCCTGGATTATGCATCCCAAATGAGGAAGGACTCATCAGGGAGGAGTAGAATAACAGCACCAGAGAATATACAGCTGCTTCCACACCCACCAGACTTGCCTTGAAGAGACTGGACCAGCTAAGAGAGCAGCGTGGAAGCCCAGCAGCTGCATGCTTCCTCCCCTGCAGAGCGACGTGCTCAGATAGAGATCACTGAATCACAGCATGGCTTAGGTTGGAATGGACCTTACAGCCCAGCCAGTCTCACCACCCTGCCGTGGGCTGGTTGCCGCCCACTGGATCAGGCTGCCCAGGGCCCATCCAGCCTGGCCTTGAGCACCTCCACGGATGGGGCCCCCACAGCTTCTCTGGGCAGCCCGTGCCAGCGCCTCACCACGCCCTGACGTCTAACCTAAATGTCCCCTCTCTTAGTTTAAAACCATTCCCCCTTGTCCTATCACTATCAGACTGTGTAAGAAGTTGGTCTCTGTAGGGATCCAACCAGCATCCAGCCCCTGTCCCCACATGGAGGAGATCAGCTTGGTGTAAGTCTTAACCACAACATTGGGAACATACATTCCTAAATATTTAATTAGCATATTCATTGCAATCAGGATTTATTGCTTTTATTATTCTTCAGATCTCTATGAAACTCCTTTAATTCTTTATCTTCTACAGATTAAAAAAAAAAAAAAAGTTTTTGCAACAAATTCAACTCAGATCCCTGTTTCTAATGCATCTCAAATCTTTATTCAGACAGTACTCATTCCTTCTTCCATTTTGTGTTAGCTTAATAAATGATGAAAGCTCAAGATGAGCTCAAGACTACTGTTTGCAAATTGAAAGAAAATTAATATGCTGTAAAAGGGATGCTCACAAGCGTGCTCTTCCTATCCTGCATTCCTTGTTTTCGGACATGAGTAAAAATAATGTCCTTCATACTTCCTTGATGTAAAGGCATAATCCTAAATTCCCAGGCATGTGGCAAAAAGACATGGAATTCAAGAAAGTCCTAGACTATAGCATAAATACTTTTGACCCACACTATCCTCTGGAAAATGCTTTTACTATGAAAAAAAAAAAACCAACAAAAAACTGTCTACAAATTTTTTGTGAGTGTTCACTTTGTTCTGTTCCTAAAAGCAAAGTCCTTGGGGAGAATCTAATACAACACCCCTGCTAAATTCGCATGTCAGAGACGGTACTGTTATCTTTTAGAGAGCCTCAGTAGAGTACATTTTAGATTCCACTGAGCATCACTGTAATAAGGATGAGGAAAAAAGGCTAACAGACCTGTAAGCACGTAAATACAGAAGCAATGCATGTACATTCAGAGTACTATCATACTTTATGGGTGTTGAGAAAAGGTTTAATTTAAAATTTAATTTCAATTTTTTTTACAAGACTCAGATTTCAGCTAGCAGGAACATTACTGGGGGAGACTTTACCAAGGAAGTGAAAACTGCATTAAAAGAAAGCTTCATGGCTTCAGAAGATTCATCTGTATTACTGAATGTACAACAGTTGAATAACAGTGTCCTGGAAAAACTGTTATCTAACAAGTTTGGAATGTTTAAGGAGACTTCACTAAAGTTTCTAGAGGGTAGTGGATACCCACCAGTAAGTACACTCTTCCTGGCTGACAAAGCTATTTTGTTGCCTGAGGTAAAAGCAAAGATGCTCCTTTCAATGCCTTTTACCTTTTAGTCAACTTTCTTCCAATGTTTCCACAATGTGGACTTCACCTTAGCACACTTACCATCTCCTGGACATATCCTTTCCATTCTTGATTGAGCAAATGTCCTAAAATCCCACCATGTTTTCCCAACACCTACAGCAATCAGTCCACAAAAAGGTAATAATCTGAAAATTGCATATTTGTTTGATGCAGTGGAATGGGTAGAAATGATAAAGAAGCGCTAGCTGTTGCAGCTCGCAACAAGTCACCAACACTGGAGACCATCAAATAATGCTCTGTTTTGGGGTGCAGCCCATCCCAGGCAGTTTTTGTTCCTTCAAGTGGGTCAGTATTCACTTTCTAAGTAGTAAAGGAGGATTTTTTTTTCTTTTTTCTTTTTTTTTTTTTTTCAGTCTCTTTTTAGTTCATAGCTAAAGGCACTGATACTGTAAGACAGGAATTGCAGAGATCAAAGATCAAAAAGTCAAAGCAAAAAAAACCCTCTAGATTAATTGATCCTATACAGGGCAGATAAAATGACAAGGTTGAACTGAAGAAAACTGTTTTCTGTTCAGCAGTTTCTGAAAGCCACTCATTGGCCATCACTCTCCTGTGTTGTCATTCTAGAGCAGTTAAATGACATTAGATTCACAAAACAAGCATAAATTCAAATTCAAAGTATAATATCCTACACAAAGTTTGCAGATGTTTTTCCCTTAATATGGCTAGGGCATCATACAAGTTGCAATGCCTTGGGTCATAGGGATCATGTCTGATCCCTGCCTTTTCACAGCATACGCAATGCATTTTCCCTACTGACATCAGTATGTCAAAGACTGTCTGGTTTTAAAGCTTTGGCCGAGGTTTATTTTTATCAATAACAACTGAAACTTGTTGCTATGTCAAGACATATACTTTGTCTAGCACAGACCATACCTGGGAAGAAATTAAGTAGAAAGAGAAGAAAGAAGAAAGTATTATTAATGAGGCAAAAAATCCTCACAGTAAAAAAATTACCTTGGATTTATAAATGAGCATACATAGAAAGAGAACAGACATGAAACTTCACTGTGACTGTTTTATAGGACTATTACTCTGACAAAAACACCAAACTAGGAGAGATTTCCTCTATTACTAAATTTAGTCCTCTACTGCAGGCAAGCACGTTCTATCATACACTATGCATCGTGTGTATGAACTCAGCACAGGTTCTCTCCCAGAGCAGCACCTCCTTCCCATTGTAATTCTATTATTCCTTTATAGCACTTGTTTTGAACATAGCTGCCTTGAACACAAATGTCCAGGCCATACACAGTATTCCAGAGATGTCTCCAGTGCTTTGGTAGAATGGTACAAACACTTTCACCTTACAGTTAACTCGTGACCAGTGCTGGTTTGGCAGCAGCCAAAGGGGACTCTGCTCAGAGAGCTGACTGGCCTCTCAGTCGAAAACAACAGGGATGATGCCGTTCAGTCCTGGATGGCAGGCATCCACCCCTGCCACCAGCCTCAGGAGGAAGGTTAGAACTTACTGAATGAGTTTGCCTCGCTACGCCAGAGATATCCTGCTTCTTTGTTTGGGGTGCTTTGAACTACAGATCTGTGTGTTTGGAGTTTGCACAGCTGCTGCTACGTTTTTGTCAATCTAGCATTAGAATAATCTTCATTAAGAAAAACGGCAAAGCTAATTAAAAAAAAAAAAAAAAAAGCAGAGAAAAATATGAACTATTTAAGGGTTTCCTTCTGTTCTTTTCAATTTTATCTAATGTCCTCTCATTTCTACTTAAGATTCGTAGATAACAAATTGGTAAGTGTTATATAAGCACCTGAACAAATGAGTTCTTGTTCAAGGCTGATGGAAAAGTTTTTTTCTATATAAAAGTGTCCTGTTAACAAGAGAGGGCCATAAATCCAGCCCCATTTAATGAAGACGGGACTGCCGTGATGTTTATATTGTATAGCCATCTCCCACAAGTCCATTAAGCAGGAAGCTTACTGCAAACAACAGCGACATGAACAAACACATAAGTAGGGAGAGTGACCTAGTGATGTCTGAGCTCCAGATACTTGTTAACGAACCTTCCCTAATTTTATGGCATCCCTTCATTTGGCACTTCTGCTGGATTAAGTCATTACCGTACTGTGTCAACAATCGTCTGGTTATGCTACAGTTGAGCACTGCGTTCAGTTTCATCCTGTTCACACGCAACTCAAGGTCATATTGCTGCTTATATATGATCTATGGATAAGCAAAAGATTTCTGTTGTGAGAGGTATCATTCTAGAGATGTTTTACTTAGAAAAAAATAACAAGCTATTTATTTATGAATTTAGAGGATGTACGCATGCACTCTGAAATTTGAGCCTATTAAAACCTTTCATTGTGTCTTGACTCAAAACAGTCAAAAAATGACAGGAGTGAGGCAAAAGTCCATGAAGGTAAACAGTCCTAGAAAAAAGCCTTTTTTTTTTTTTTTAATGGAAGGGTTTGCAGTATTCAAATCAGTGCTCCTGGAGCCTTTCCACAGCTATTTCTTTAAAAGCAATGCTCTCTGTAATGGAGAAGTACAAAAAATTAATCTCACCTGAAAAAAACTACTTTTCTGCAAGATTTGCTACCCTTTGCATGACTCCATGCCATCATTCTTCCTTGCCTTAAGAAGTCTGTCTCTGTGCTTTCACAGAGCTGATTTTCCATATGATAAGGATCATATACAATGGGTTGGCTTAGAACAGATGAACATTTTATATCACTTCAATTTTGAAACAACCCAGTAGCCATGTCCCTTTTCTACCATTGCTTACTGAAGCTTATTATCCACTGTCACCTATGGATTTTCTCACATCTAAACACTTGAAAAATAGTATTGCACCATGTACAAAATTTGCATTACTATACTATGTATGTGATTCGTATAGGGTATACAGTCAGGTTTTCTCAACACAGCTGCTAAAAGGCACTTCATTTGTTCTAGTACTTCTGTGAAAAGTGCACATCCAGGGCTCTCTTCTGCTCTTGCTTAAGGTATCGAAATTTCCTTTACTGAGTCTCCCCAAACCCCAGCTCAGCAGAAGACAGGATGTAAAGAACCACACTTCTTGTCTCACACACAGCTACAGGAACCTTCACACATCCTCAGTCACCTTTGGCCACACACTGATTTCAATGCCCAGCTCTCCATGGGATCTTTCTTGCCTCACCATGTGGACCAAAGTAGCCTCTCTATTCCCACTGAAGTAGGTGAAAAGCTTTCTGTATGCATTTAACCATAGTGGGCACCTCCATCTTCCTCATCTGACTCCAAAGGTACGTTAAGACTATTGAAAATACGGGGTTTTTTCATTGCTTCTTCTCCATCTTTGTTTGCTTTAGTGTGCATCTCTAATTGTTGCAAAGTTAATAGAAGAAAACACACTAATAATTTTATTTATACTAGATCATGTTCCCTCCATCTCACAGTGATTTCAGCCCATGTTCCTTCTGATTACATTGCATTGCTTCTTCTTTGTTCCCAGTAAGCATTACCATCTCACCAAAGTAATCAGAAGCCTTTACAGTACGAGGCTACAATCTTCCACTGAGCTTTGACACACAAAAGTTTGATGCTATTTCCAAACTTCATTACTGCACTTGCTCTCATCTAGATCATTAAGGTAAAATTTAGAAAGTCGTAACCCCAGACAGCACTTGGCATATGCTTCTTCCTCAGCACACTTGCTTTGTTTATAATTGCTTTATTTTCTGTGGTTTATTCGCATGCCATTTTTATGGATGAAAAACTCACCTGATGTTATCTTAAAACTGGACAGCCATCCGACAGCTGTGGAGCCCCTACAGCAACTACCATCAATGTTTTACAGAGAGAGATAAACCCAGTTGTATCCTGAAGCCTTAGTACACATTGTATACAAAAAGGTTCATCCCCACTCTCCTCGTCTCTCTCCCAGCTCTTCACCACGCCAGCAAGTACCACGGTTACTTCGCCATCACAATTTTGGAATGCTCCTTCAGGGCTTATTCATATGATACTGAGCAGACCAAGACAAAACAGCTGGTCTGTAACCAAGGACGCAACAAAAGTTATGTCTGGCATTAGTCTGAATAAGAGATGGTTTTCTGTTTTAAGACTGAGTCACCATATACTTATCTATTTGAAACACTTTACCTGAAGCAGGAAAACAACTGTACAATGACTACCTGGCATGTCTTGAAAACCCTAGCCCACACCTCAATCCTAAATGTACTTTCTTTAAAATACCATGCGATAACATTGCTTTGTTACGAAATAACACCCTGTGCTTCCACAGCACTTTCCATCTGAGAATTTCAAAACACATTATAGCCATTAATGCTATACTATGAGTCTCACAAATCCCTGGGAAACTATAAAATAAACCAGGCCCATTTTAGTTGCCGTACCAGATCTGGTCAGTGTTTCACTTAATCCAGCACCCTGCCTCCAACAGACAAGAATAAAATGTTAAATATAGCATGTCAACTTATTAAACCCTACCATGCTGTCCCCCACAGACAGCTGAGCACACATGAAAACAGCAATCTTGGAGCCTGTTGACTCCAGTTCAGGACAGAAGGATAATTACAAGCATCGGGGTAACTGAGGAGTCTGATCGTTTCTAGCGCTGCCCCGTTGGTTTTGGCCCAACCTCAAAGGGCCTGCATGTTTATGTATGGAATTCAGGAAAACAAATGTCAAGGCTAATGACTTGGAAGGCTCCTCAGGGAGAACCAAGCATCAGTATCCATATACAGAACAGATAATAGCAAATTCCCTTTGTGAACACACTTGTGTGGAACAATCAACTTCTCCCTCCTTCTCCCAAGCTCTTACGCCACCGCGCTGCCCCAGGCCTCGTGCAGCTTCAGCCCACCTCAGCAGCAGCATGCTCTGACTGCAGTTCACGTCCATGGGTTTTGATGGCACAACTAATCCAAGTGCAAACCTGCTCCTGCACTCCCCACCTGTGGTGATGTGTCTGTGCCGGAGGAAACCGAAACCAGAACATTGGCTTCTGGAAGGGAGCAAAAGAGGAAAGTTCATCTATGTAAGAAACCTGCTCCTCTCCCAGCAGTAAAGCAAACCTGATTGATGGCACAATGTTCCAGAAATTTCATTACTAAGCTGAATTGGCTGCTGTCTTATTAATGTTCAACAGACACGTGGAGAGTGGGGTGGAAAAAGGGACAGTTGGCTGAAAAAACGTCTGCAGGACAAACAAGAAGAAGGAATTCTTCTCAGCTTTAAAAAACTCCTGTGTAGAAATTCTATGCTTGATTTTCCCAGATCTGTTGCGTACTCTTTCTGCCACCTGCTGCCCTGGCATCCCCCAAAGCTTCAGGTCTCAGGACTGCTGCACTGTCCCCCAGCTTTCCTGGAACTCAACACTGCTTGACTGAGAACAAGCATCAAGCAACCCAGGGGCTGTGCTGTCCAGAAAACGCTGGGTTTCTTACAAACTGCTTGCTTGTATCCTCAATGATTATATCTTCACACTCTGAAGAACACTACCCTTAGGCCTCATTGGCCCAGACATCCCAAGTGCCTCGAAGAGTAGGACAAGCACACTGGCTCTACTACCATGCAACTCAGACTTAGGGAAGTTCATTCAGACTGTCACTGTGGCCCCTGCTTCTCCAGGGAAAGAGAAGGTAGAGCCTGGAAGACCTTCCTCAGGCCATAAAACGACTGAAGAAAGAAATAATTCTTGCATTTAACAGAAAAAAAGTGTGTCCAGTATGCAAGTGAGAACAAAACACAGGTTTTGCCCTGAATCAGTGTTGATTCTGCAGGGTTATAAGGTGTGAAAAGTGTTTTTGCACTAGTTTTCACCCAGATCTCTTGAACAACTGTGTGCTTTCAGAAATTTCCTGGGTCTGAATTTCAGTTTAAAACCAAGGAAGGATAATTTTGACTACACAGAGTCTTTTTTTTTTTTTTTTTTAATATATTTAAGTAATATGAGAATTTGTAAAAGCATTTACTGATTTGGGAAATTTTGGATTTCCTAATTAAGCTGCCTTAAAAAGTGCTCATTTTCAAAGCACTGATATCCAACACCTCCTGACAGAACCACCTTACGATGACTGAAATGGCATCTCAAGAAGTGAGGTACCTTCATTCACAATTCATTTCTGAAAGTGGGTATAAAACAATTTTAAAAGAACATATGCATTTAAAATTTTAGTATTTTTATAAATACAGTCCTGTTGAGGTAACTCTAGATGCCTTCCTCTATTGGAAGCTGTGTGCCTTGCTGAAAGATTTGTGTAACTTTAAGAAAAGAGAATTTATCTAAGAAAAGGAGACAGACATCAGCAGCAAGAAAATATTTACAGAATATAATTCACATATCCTATTTCATTTACGGACTTCACAGATATATATTTATGTCACACTTCTATTTCAAATTACTTTTCCTTTAATAACATACACAGAATTTATTTTAAGCCTGTTTTTCCTCACTGTAGATTTGGTGGTTCTACTTAACGGAAATAGAATCAGCCTACAGCGCTGCCTGCAAGCAAAGACACATATCTGATAAACTGAGTTAGGAACAGTGACTTTTGTTAATGATATATTTTTAATAAGGAAATTTTAAAGGCTTGAAAACAACTCTTTATTACCCCAAACAAAATCAAGCAGAACAACACTTAATATTTGAATACTCTTTAGGGAAACTGCTCTCTCTTTCTACCATCAGAGGAAAGGTCTTAATCCTTTTTAGCTGACTCTGTGTATCATGAAGTAGCACACAGCCCAGTCTCTGTCCTTTTAGCCTTTGCCATTTTCATGTACCTGCAAAGTGATCCACAAAATCTGTGAACAGCTTTGTGTTTTGCACACATATATAGTAAGGCAAAGCTCATTATAAACATGGAGAACTTACAAAAGAAGCAGAGGCATAAGGATGTTTGTGTTCAGGTGTGGGCAGTCTTTAGTTGCAAGTCCAGAAGATCCCTTTTCTAACTGCATCTGACACACTTAACCTGTTACCTGAAACCACTTCTGTTGCAGTGCACACTGCTCACATGAACCGAAGGGCCATCATTATAATTTTACTCATAATGAGCAGAATAAACCAGAATGGCGTTCTGTCCCCTGGCTCTAAAGACTGCAACCTACAAGTGTGAACCTTGTGTTGCGGCAGCAAAACCCAGGAGCTTTAATTTGAACACATGTGAGTAGTAACACTATAAGAATAAGATGGTACAAATTCTGCATAATGCTTTTTCTGACAGCACTCCTAATGGGCAAAAAATCAATAACATTAAGACTAAGGGTCACAGCCTTTGGAAAGAGCTACATCAATGCAAAAACAGAATAGACAAAGCCAAAAGAGATTATAACCACAGGTATCCCAAGGGACAGATGAAATCATGAGTTATGATGTTTTTCAAAAAAAAAAAAAAAAAAAGTCAT